>JAQQZZ010077803.1:0-20017 GCA_030265115.1 Mopalia vespertina
ACTGTCTAAACTGTACAAATTTGTATATGTTATTATGAGAAAAACCGCCATCTAATGTAGAATGTTTTCAGTTGCTCGTACGCCATGTCTGTTGGCCTGAGTGTCAATAAACAATCAATCAATCACATTGTGCTGAAACGTCATCATATGAGTGAAGGTACCTTAAGTATGGTGTAAAACCCCAAACAACCAATCACTCTTGATACTAAGTTATTCTATCTTAGTTCATTTTGGGTACTTTACAGCAAGTATATAGCATTAACCTAACAAATATGTTAGAAATTAAAAAAGTCCATTCAAATCAATAAGTTTCTCTGCTTAATTAATAGATTATATATACACTATCACTGGGTGATTCAAAAAGCTTAAAATGGATAGAAATTATAAGTGGATTCTGGGGTTCAACTGATCATTTCAGGTTTACAAAAGAAACTGAATTAAATTAACAGCGTGTAACTGTAAATATACAGGATAAAGTGTGTAAAATTATGGTACATGGGCAGTGATTTTAAATTCTCTTTATTGTAAATTACTAGGATTATATTGCAAGTCCAATCTAAAGTTCAATGCATATTCACATAAGTACATTGTGAATCACAGCACTAAAAGCATCACTTAAACCACAATTCCAATGAATTACGTAAGAGCTGCAGATAATTGACTCATTCACGCATGCTCTTTAAACTGTGTAGCCGAGCACCTGGGATTTGACCAAAAACATAGTAAGAAAAAATGCAAAAGCAATTAAACGTCGATTTTTTAAAACTTGAGAAAAAACAGGACGTTGCACTTAATCTCACCATCTACCATACGATTTCTTTATACATGACGTTATAAGATCGATGAAATCCTTAACTACTTCAAATTAAATTATTTTTTTTTGTTCTGCTAACATTTCTTTTAGAGCTCACGCCTTTAACAATACAACAATAGGTATAGGTAACATATTATGAAATGGAGGAGTCGGATTAATTTCTAACCAGACGGTGAATTTAATGTACCTGTTTAGGCATCCCACTAGAAGGAGCTTCTAGATGACGGTGTCCACGTGGTTAGGAATTAAATATATAAAACCACTTGTGTCGAGGCGACCGATTTTGCTCATGCCGACAGCAGTTCCCGATCATCTTTGCATTTTTTCGAGCGATGATTGTGATTATGCAATCCCTTCAACAGTAATCTAAAAGCTTAATGGTGTAAATCTGCAGAAGCTTATTGTTGTAAACTTCATTGTAAATCTACAGTGTAGAGTGGTGGTTACATATTTGCCAGCACTTTTCGATGTAATAATACATCAATATTTTTTACAGTGTACGTAAAATGGCAGAAACCATTAGAATCCCTTTCTTACATATGTTAAACATAGTGGGTATTGTAAAAAATATATTTGTATGATACTATTTGACGTTGATGTGCGTTTGTTCCTTAAATAGTGGCTCAAAAACAGTTTAAAATGGTAATTTGTTTCTGTTTCATCAACAATTCTGAAGGCGAGCTCGTCACAGAGGTGTATGTGAGAAAAGCGAGCGGCAACTCCTGCACGGTGGAACCCATAAACATGTCGGCCCTATTTAGATTAACATAGCGTGTAACAAGCGTCAGTAGTTGATTAAGAGCAAGCGGACTCTAACCAGATCTAGACAACTCACTCGTATTGTGTTCTCGTAGATAGAACAATCGTTTAGCAAATGGTGTCGATTGGTCGGTCTAGTCGACAGAGATCATCCTCATAACTTGGTAACGAGATGCAAATGATTTTGCCTGACCCATGGCGTTTTCTGTCTTTTGATTGGATATTTTTTGGTCTTTTTTGGGGGTTGTAAAAATGAGCAAAAATATTATTGAAATTAAGTTTCTGAACGGAAGAGCCACATTTTATTTTTTTATTCGTCGACTGAGAAAGTGGCCTTCCATCAAGTCCATACCCACCCTCCCTGAAGTTCTCAAATGTACTGCACACATCACCTCTTAGTCCATTCTAAAATAAAATCAATTCTACTTCCTACGTCGAAATATTGACACCAGGATACACCCGGGCCATCTTGTTCTGCACTTCTTTTATTTGCTGGTCTGTGGCATACGTCGCCCCCAAATATTGGCGGAAATTAATGCGCGATGGCCTGGCATAGCCTACGAGAGTTGTCTTAGTCTCGCCCACTATATAAACTCTAGCGAGAACACGATTGCTCTTAGTCAAGCGATCGTCTCCATTATGACATGCACTTGTTTAGATCAGGTGATAAACATAGTCCGCGTTATGTATAGATTTCACATGTTCCATTTGTTTTAAGGTCAGAGCACAATGCACTCTTATCGTGAATTTGCGTGTTCATAAGACAAATGAACTCAGTGAATTTCATGGACAGTGCGCATACGCCGATATAAAGGCTTCCGGCGGATAAACTGTGATATGTTAGTGCATATTCATAACTGTTGAGCAAAATGATGGTATCCCTGCAACAAGAAACGAGTCCTATACCAATCGCAAATATTATGATTTAACAAAAAATGAAAGAAAACACAAAAGTGTTAAGACATGCATGATACGGTTGTATGCGGCGGGGGATTGACTTTGAACGTCACGTTCTGAAAACAATTTGATGTATTCCATTGATCTGACAAGCATATATTTATACAGGACAAATATATACAAGAAAGTCGTACCAATATTATACCTCCCCCAAGCATTGTCTGTATGTACGACATCTAGTCTGCCATCTAACTATAGCCAAAGAAACCCGATATACAGTTTTAAAATACCGCGAATCACAGTCTTAGTAGTTCTTGTAGTGCCTAATGGTATTTACTCACGCGAACATGACGTCATGGGCTCGCACTTGTCTTTCATGAATGGCGAATTAATGAAACAAGGTATGAATTACCGAGGACAGAAAGGAATTCATGAAATAAGGAATGGGCAACAATCGGAATAATTAATGCCTCAATCAACCCCGTGGCAGTCAGAATCCTCTTGTATAAACAACCGCAAAAAACAAATGCCTCGTTAGGTTGATTATAACCCTAACTTCTGAACTAATCCACGTAAACATTTACCGAAACCTGTATAATATTACAATATATAGATAACTAAATGTTTTCGTACACAAGGTGTCGTCTCTGATCGGATGATCTTATCAACAGCATGGTCAAAACTGTACAATCTATCCGATACAGGCGACAAACAATGATTGAATTAACAAACGGACCGACGGACAAACGAACGGATAGACAAGTCAGTCAGTCAGTCATTCAGTCATTCAGTCATTCATTCATTCATTCATTCATTCATTCATTCATTCATTCATTCATTCATTCATTCATTCATTCAGTCAACTAACCGTTTATAATACCATAAATCAATCAATTGTTATAACAATGCATTCGAAGTTTTAAGACAACAGTAAATAAAACAAACAACTTGATTTTTTTTTCAATTATTTTATAGCAAACTGTTTATTTGAAATGTAATCATTGTATATATTGGAAAATTGACTTAGAAGGCCACGTATTCCTCACAATATGAGATATTCCACCGTGTCGGAGAGACAACCTGCATGGAGTGCTAAATACTCTCTTTCCACAAATATACCTCATTAAATTTACCTCTCCAAAAATATCTTGCTTAACAAACTTTAACCTATCTAGTCAGTATTATAGTCTTAAAAATATCCCAAGATTACACATGTGGTGCTTTTTGGGTGTCTATTGGTGCTCCTGTGACGTCACAGTGGTACTGCTTAATCGTGTATTGTATTGGAGCGATCTAGTCCGGCTACAATACATCCAATTATGTCATATCTGGAGTTAAGCTCATTTGGCAAACTTGTGGTTGCCATGTTATAGAGAGTTAAGATCGATTGATGAACTTGATGCGGCCTGACAGCAATGGGACCCGAGTCGCTAATAATAATACACGATTACGGTACATATACTGTATCGCCACAAGCAGACCTGTTTATTTGCCACTAATGCAAAATCCTTGTGGAGCAGTTTTTGTTCCGCGCAGACGACATAATCAATTTCCTGCCATCTAGCGGGAGAGTGCTCGATAACACCAGGACTCACTACAACCTGTTGGCTCGCCCCTGATACATTAGCCAAGCGAGGCCTCTTAATGGCTAGATATTGATTCAACAAGCTAACTGATGACGACTTACTGCATAGCTATAGCATGGTTTTGATAAACGTGCATGTACAAATTTTCCCATATTACTTAGGAGTCCCTCTGCAAAACATACAAGGGTGTGATATAGATTATAATAATGATGACTAAATATTGTAGAAAAAAGCACTTCTGTCAATAGAATTTATTTTATTCGTTCCGTTATTCCTTTCTGTATAAAACATATCTCAAGAGCTTTTTGTTATTATCAAATTATCAATATTTGCATTTTCAGGCAGAATATATGTATAGAAGAGATATATTATTGCTTTGATGAATCCGTGAAGTGTTCTTATATACAATGAAAATTGCAATGGTGATATGAATGACTATACATAGCTACACGTAGGCAGTCTCTATCAAAACGTGTAAAACATTTGGTGGCATACGACTTAACATTGAGGTAAAATTAATCAAAGAAAATCACAAAGGTGAACAAAATCCGAATATAAAAAAATAAATTATATCACAAAATTATACAAAAAATAAATTACCATAAACAAGAATTGTCATTACAAAATACTATGTAAAATATTAACCGATGTGTTTTACAAATACTACACATTTCGGTGGAATCGACTGAGGTAAAGAAAATATAACGACATGCCAAAAATCGGCGGTGGGAATGGAGTCAGCTGGAATAATTGTCGAGTGGGGAAAAAATCAGTCGCCAAGATTTACTGATAAATGTTTCGATGGAAATCCAGCAGCTTTGGCCGGTCATAAAAGAGGATTGTAATTGATTGATTTGTAGTCTAGTTTTGCAGCATATAGTTTAATCAAGGCCTAATAAAAGTATTTGAATTACCGTAAACAGTCTAAAACAGAAGTAAACGTAAAACCGTGTCCAGGTTACTAAGGCCGTATCCGGGTAAACTCGCGTCTTTTTCTGGCAACTTTCTAAAAACGTGTCTCCATGCTTGACTTATAACGTCGCCATTTTGATTGATGTGACCCAGAAAAAAAGCGACCTTTTAGAGACCTTATGATGGCGTCAGTGACAGCAAAGGGTATTTATAGTTGATTATATGGAATATGTCATTGAAAAATAACCGAAGAGTCAACTTACTAAAACATAAAACAGATACTTTAAAATAAAAGGAATAAAATTAAACGTAAAATAAAAAAAATAACCGCATATAAAATAATTAGATAATCGGTGATTGAAATACAACACAATTGTATAAATAGTGACATAGGTTTTACAGATAAAGTTGCACTTAACATAAGGAAAATTTGTGCATTTTAACAAGTGCTCGTCAAAACAAAAATATAAGATGCATATAGGCTTATTGTGCACAGCAAATGGAATGTTCGATAATAAGCCATGTATATGTGTTGTGTGCAGGACGAGAACCAATGACACAAAAAATTACCACGTTACAAATCCTAGAGCGGTTGAGTTAAGGCGCGTTCTCACGGTTCGCTTTGTAGTAACGATTTTAGGGGGTTAACCTTTTTTGCGTATCTTTGATTCTTTGATTGGTAAACAGTTTCGCACTTTTTTCTAGACCAATCAAAATGCTAAAAATAAGGGGTAACTACAAATCGTACGGTGAGAATACGTTTTTAGAACTCACCAACAGCCTCACAGACATAAAACTGATTTATAAAGAGACAACAAATACTCAGAAAAGAGAGTTCAGAGACTTGCCAAAATATTACTTATATTAATTTACGGAAGCCATTTAGCGCCATGTCAAACTCGAATGTGTTTTCAACCGCGTTATCTCGTTATGGCACGAACTGGCTTCCGTATAAAGTTATATAAACCTATACGTTGAACATCAAACTCGTCACATGACAAATCACAACAAATTGGTGACATATAGAAACATTATATATAAAAGGTTGACCAAATCGGTGGGTGGCCGTTCGTATATTGCATGGATTTAAACACCGTGCTTAAAGACACATTTTCGAAGACATTTTTCAGTGAAAAAATTAATCAACGACATAACAATTCATCTGTACAAAATTCGGTAGGAAGCGTTCGCTATGTAAGGTACTTTTCTCAAAGGCCTTTTCGTTTTTATCAAAAATTCATTTCATGCATACTACTCACTCACACATCCATCTTTCACGCGCATTAAAAACTATAAAAATGACAGTCATTCGTCTTAACAATTGTTTAGTAGTCTTTTTTCGTGCATAAAAATACATCTTTAAATTGTTCACGTGGGAAGGTGGGTTACGTGCCTTATAGTAAAGCACTCAAAACAGCAAAATACAATTTCAATAAATAGCTGTACAAGTGGAATAAATTAGGTGGGTATCAAGTTTGAAGAAAAGTAAAATTATATACATTCCAACTAACTGTATCAGGAATAAATAGACTTATAAATGAAACTAACCCCTTTTTACTGGACTAGGAAAGTACGTGCCGTTTAATGAAACATTGACACTTAAATTGCAAAGAAATAAATACTATACATACGATGGGACTAAAAACATCGTGTCAAACAATTTAACCAAGGTAAATGCATATAAAAGAGGTTTGCCTTTTCTATCCGGGGTTTTCCCAGTCAATGGCCATCATTGGGGTTATATATTGCACATGCGCCCAGCTTTGGAAGCCGTATGACGTCTAATGGCCGCCATACGAACATACGTCACTTTTGTTCTCTTCTATTCTTTAATGCAAGCTGATTCATAATGTTTGTTGAGATACGATTTTAATGCAAACGATTTGTCACATCTTTTACACTTGTAGTGCTTGAAGGATGAGTGGGTTTGCATATGGGCTCTCAGATTTGACCGGTCCGCAAAAGCTTTGCCACAATGAGCACATCCGAATGGTTTTTCCCCAGTGTGGGAACGCTGGTGTCCTTGTAACAGCCACGGACGACTGAACGCCTTCCCACAAATTTCACATTTATGTTTCAAATCGTGAGTCAATATGTGCATAGACAAAGCTGGCATGCTGACATACACTTTGTTGCAATGTGGACACTTTTTGGCAAGCTGACTGTCCAGGCTACGGTGTGTTTGTTTGTGGCGGGAAAGGTTCGATGACGTGGCATAATGTTTCCCGCATTCATTGCACGAGTATCGCTGTCTACTGCCTGCGTTGTTGTTGTTGTTGATTGTGTTGTTGTTGTTGTTGTTGAGTTTCTCCGGCAAGCTTGGGCTCTTTTTCCTCGCCCTACCATCGCTGATGAAAAAGGCTTCGTATGTGTAGTCGATGGTGATTCCGTTGTGAAAGTCGGGTTTGGGCAAGTCGTCCAGGCTGTCGACGGAACTGGATATTGAACCTTCGGGAGACTTCGGCATAGACTCGGAACACGAATCGCTCATGTGACCTCCATCTGAATCTTCGGATCCATTCCGCATCGACGTTGGCGTTGGTAAAACATCACGGATAAACCCTGAAATCGTAAATAAATCAAATGAATAATACATAAATATTGCTTCCTCCACCGGGATTCGAACTCGGGTGACTGGCTTGCAGGGCCAGCGTTCTAACCGACTGAGTTACAGAGGCTCACGGCAGAATGACCACGAATTTTTATAAACATCATAAATAAAGCTCATAGTTCACCATAAATGTCTTAATATTACCCCGGCAGACATGCGCTTTGATTTCTCAAATGCGCCTCTTTATTTTGCTGCTGAATTTAATGCAGTTTGTATAAACGAGTATTTGCTAAATGTATGGATGTATTGATTTGTGTTTATTGCCATGTTTATGGGTATTTCATCTCTGTGGTGACTTTTTACTTTTCACTACAACAGTAGACGGCAGCACTAACTCGTCCACACAATGCTACTCCAGCGCTTACTAAAGATAGCTCGACAGTATTGGGGGCACATCACCCTTAGCCAGAGGGCTACGTAAATTCGTTACGAATTCATGTAGCCTTACAGCCTTTTTTTTTAAATTGGATAACATCGGGTGCAATGATACAAATTTTTCAAAGAAACCCCAGAAGCCTTCAGGCTTCCGGATACCTGTGTTGTTCTATAATTGAACATACAATAAATTCTCCATACCGTGTGCTCATTACCTTAAGTATTAGATTGCATAGGGAATTGATTAATTATTTAACACTATGAATAATTCATTATTTGTCTAGAATTTGGCTGCCATGCAGTATAATAACATATCTTCCACTGATAAAAAAATAGTCGGTTGTTTTGACTTTTGACGGTTAACAGTCTGATTTTTTGGAGGGGATCTCTAGAATGTTTGCTGGTTTGATTGGGGTTTGGCACCGTACGATATAAACTGATATCGTTTATATTGATATTAAGGCACAACAGAGACATTTGGACATATAAAAGAAATCCCTTTCCCCAAAACGGAAGAGAACAGAAACAACTAAATTAATACAAAATAACCTCGTATTTACTTTCTATATGAATATGTAGCCAGGCAGATTAATTCAGAGAAAATCGAGAAGTAACGATCGGGTTAAGTCCTGTAGCGTGTTTTCGACGTAGCTTTATTATACCTTTATGCCAACGGCAATATCGAGATGACGGTTGTATTGTAAATGCAAACTTACTGCCGTATTATTTACACCTCCTCTGATCAGACTTAAACTCCATGACTTATTCCTGACACAGGTTATAGGCGCAGGTTGACCGGTAATAGTTATAGCCTACTAGTCTAGTCGTCGTACTGTCGGCATTTATTGAATTAGCTAGTCAATACGATTAACACATAATTATCCCCATGCGCCTTTAAGCAATAAGCAGAGACCCAAGACAGCCAGATTGCGTTATAATTGGCAATACGTTACGTCGTATTCTGTTCAGTATAAAGCATGTTTCTAGCAACATTTTTGTGTCTACAAATTGCATCAAAACAATGGCATGGACAATGAAACAATACGCAAGAGTTTCTTTGACAAACATTACGCGAATAATTGGCCAACAAAATCTATATCAAAATGTTACTTCTAATCCATGTCATCGCGAAATTTTGTTTCAATTTTTAAATAGCCGAGACATTCCAAAAAGCCTATTTATTCTTCATTGCAGTTGAGAGAGCTTACACGCAAATTAAGATGGAAATACTACAAGTCTGGGAATCGTACCAGTCGTGGTTTTCTCCCAGTGTAGCAAACGCATTTAAATACCAAAATCAAAATACCTGTTAGGTTGGGAATTCGGGGCAAAAAACCCTATACTACGAAAAGCGATCAATTTTGTAGCAATTGTGATCGATTGGGACTAAGATGAAAATATTCTTAAATACATATATTTAATATATCAGTAAGAAGAGAAAGATTCGCCGCCTTTTCTTGAATAAATATTTGTGTTGTCGTTCTATCGTGAGCTTTTGTGGCTCAATCGGTTTGAGCGCTGACCCCGCAGAGACTCAAGTTCGAATCGCGGTAGATGCCAGCTAAATTTTCCTTCTCTAAAATAAACATTTTATATAATGTTCTATGTCAATAAATACTTAATTATCTAATCAACTGAGTCATTGATAACATATAGTATAATGAGAACTTCATGCAGATGCCAACATTCAATACAATGCTGAAGAAATAGACATGGGGTATTTTAGATCTGTATACAAACTCGCGGTACACTAGACTGGAAAATCAATAGTATACTCGGGCCAGACTGGCATAGACTTTATACGGCAACTTTAACCAATAATGCCACCAGCATCAAGTGTTACTGGAATAGTGTAGAAGGTTAACGGTGCATAGAATCGACATTCCTAGCATCACTTTAAGGCTTGAACACACGAGCTATAGTAAATTTATGTTACAAAGAAAAACAATGCATAGCTTAAAAATGTGAATTTACGAAAAACAGAACCGCATCTTTACGTATTCGATATAACATACATATATACAGTTCGCTCCGTTTACCATTTTAAACACAAGAATATTTATGACGATTTAGGGTTTAGCATAATGTTTTCATATTATAGGCATTATATTATTATTATTATTAAATTCAAACGCATTTATTAAACTGCCCACTCGCTTAGTATTTTACTTCGCAGGTATAAAAGAATCATTCCACAGATTTAAGAATGCATTGCTTCATTGCTTTTCTATGATACTGGATAAACGAATTAAACGAATATTCCTTCTTTTACGATATCACTGTTTGCGTAAAAAGTACAGGACGGATTCATCCCAGTCTATAGACCGTAACACCAATCGATATTTGTCTCAGTTTAAATTTGCTGTTCCTATAACGCTTGACTCCCTTGGATGGTGTATTCCACAATGGGATAGCTAGGCGCCATTTTGCCCGCCCCAGTTACCGATTCCATGTGGCGAATGTGATCCCCTGATTGTTTTGTCAATAACAACAAATATCTTCTGTATTAAGAATTTTGTAAGAGCTGGAACAAGCATCTAAGCTTGTTTTATAAGAATGTAAAACTGACACATCTCACGTGTATCGGCTAACATAATCAAAATCTGTGTTTCTACTTTTACCGAGATAAAAATCCACGCAAGCTTGACGTTCACAACGAAGCAGTAAAAAGCATGTTTCTAGTAACATTATTGTTTCTACATATTACATCATAACAATGACAAGGAAAATACAGCGATACGTAAGAATTTCTTAAACGACGATTACGCGAATTTTTGGTCAACAAAACCTACATTAAAATATTATTTCTAATCTATGTCATCGTAAAATTTTGTCGCAAATCGATATTAAGCTATATTGTGGGCTGAACTTATTAGTAAAATAGTTTTATGTTTGTTTAGAAGAGACACGTCTCTCAAGTTTTAAAACAATCAAAGATAAATAAAAAGAGCTATATGTTAGTGGCCTGAAGTTAATGCTGGTGAGTTGGGCCGTGTGGGGTTGTTGGTTCGATTCGCGGATGGGTCTAATAAGCCCAAATTACAAAGTTAGTATTGTTATGATTTTATGTTGTTTAGAAAATTAATATTAACGTTGTTTTAGCTATTTTGGGATAACACCAGAATATTTTCATACTATTAAGAAAGTGATGTCCCTAAATACCCACCCACCCCCCTAAACAAACTGAAAAAAATATTATAAAATAATTGTTCTTACCATTTGTGTTGATAGTGACAGAAAGAGGTGTGAATGACGGCGTGAAAGGCGTGTAAGCTGCAAAACTGTCTACAGCCGACTCCGCGTACAATCCCCGTAACTTAAAGGATGTCCTGTCATCTCCGCATTTAACTTTCTTTACGAGGAATGAACGAGGCATGGTGCATATGAAGATGGGAAAATCACTGGCCAAAGAAATTCCGTGCTGTGTTTTGATAGTGTTATAACACCTGTCCGACGTTCACTGTTGACATCAGTGTAATACGGTAAAGTCCATTCTCCCAAGTTCCGGGCTGTTATCGAATTGGATGGTTCACGAAATGTCAAAAACTCCGAACAAATGTTTGGTATCCGTTTGTCTTTGAAGAAGAATACAAAGAAAATCAAATCATTTTGTGGCAATTCCCCACAGCTAGATACGGGTGTTAATCTAAACGCGTTTACCGATTCCAATGCGGGTTGCTTGTCTCCCAGTAAAGCTATTCCCGGTTAGTCGATACCCAAACACAGCAACTGTAGTCTGATTCATCCAATCGGGGATTCTGTCCTTATATAGACACTTGCTGCTACTGCACATGCGTTGAGACTCCACTTTACAGAAACACAATAAGTGTGTCTTGGGACAATGGACCGGCACGCGTACACACTGTGTCCAAGTTACTGGCTGTGTGTGAATGGGGCGGTGCGCTCAACAAACGAGCCCACATTATCTCCCAATTGGATGCCCGTTTGAAGGCCCGGCCCCACGCGAGAGCATGTGCCCAGTCACTCTAACAGTTGATAAAAAGAAAAGCCCTGAACACACACTCCGATTCATTTCTCTGTATCACCCTTTAATTGCGCGTATCGTGGTGTTTTTTAATCGAAAGAATGAGCAGCTTGCAAAGAAAAAAATCCACTGTCATATTTTCACCGGGTCAAAAATAGGGGACTTTATTACCTTTTTTCGGCTGTACAATTCAGAGATTTTTTTTGTTATCAGATCAGAATGCTGTGTGAGGGATCGTGTTGTTGTTTTTTTTCTCTTTCTGTCTCTCTCTGTAATTTACTTTCACAGTGCAGTGTTCAGCATTTCTTTTGTTACTTATATTCTACACACAGCAGAAAACATATTACCAAGGCCTCGTATCGCTTTATCGAGCAGATCAGGCTCTTAGGGTCAATAATATACCGCAATAAACAATGCTTTATTAACGTAAACCAACAAGCGTTGCCAATAATAAGAAATCTTTTGTATCGCCTGTTTAAATTCGAAAGGCTACTGCATAAAAGGATAGTTCGGTGTGTTTTATTTCATCGTTCATGTTTTAATTGTGTATTGGTAATTAATCGATGCGAATGGAGTACCTACTTCATTGTTAGAGTATTAGTAGCTTTGAGGGAAAACTGAACAGATTGCGTATACCTGAGCCGTGGAGTAGTGGACAGACGGCGCTAGCGAGTCAGGCGGCAAGATGAAAGGCTCACCACCTGTTAGCGTCATTCTAACAATGATTCCTCAACTACACTACAGTTGGTCTCATTAATATATTAAACGATCAGCCTCAGAATAACCAAATCAAATGCAAACTTTACACGTCCATAACAGCATTAGACCATCTGTGAAAAACGGGACTTCAAAATGATTTCGTTTGACGAGATTTTACCATCATGTTGAGGAAATGAAATCCGTTAATAACACGAAGCAAAGAATAACTGTGAAAAAAAACCTAATTCATTAAACTCTGTAGTGAACAGGGTAAAGGGCTCCCAAATAAGAGATACTAGTTCTGATTAAGGCAGAGAATAGACGTATTATAGCTTTGTATAATTTCCTGTATTTTGCCATCTTGTGCGGTACATTGTAATATCTTATATATTACAGTATACTGGTATTGTTACACAGTTTCCCCTCCGAATAACTGCAGTTGTGAAAACCTGCAATAACTCTCCTTCGATATATCGTGCATATTTCAATTCGGATAAGCAATAGCACAAAGAAACACACATCAATCAATAAATCAATGTGGAGCAGGTACATTTCTTGTTTTGTTTTTATTTCTTCATCTTGGGAGATAACGCTTATCACACCGCTCTGTCAGTTTGAATATGATTAGTACGAAACTTCTCATGGTATGTTTTCTCTTACTATGGCTGAAGTTCTGTCATGGTGGCATTCAAAGATGGCGGCGTTAACGTCACACATCAAATATACACAAATCTTAAAGCGAATGATTTCTCAATTTTTCACAAAATCTCGTAAGCCATCAGCATCTCGTACAATATTTTTACGTCTATAGTTTAACACGATAAAAATTTATCATACGATATTTCTTTGTCGTACGACATTTTGTGAAAGTGGTCCGTATAGTAACTCATGCTTTTTGTTACGGAATGACTACTTGTTAAAACCGCAGCTATATAAGCTTGGTATATTTTGTTATAACGGAAACAATATACACGGTATAATAATTCGTTCATCAATCAAAAAAAAATGTTTTTTAAAATACTTTCAATTACATTGCTACAAAACTTGTTCGCAACAGGTTAGCTAATTTAGGTTAAAAACTGATGAACTCTCACTGAATTTAAACAAAAGTTTTTAAAGTTTTAATCATGGGGAAAATATTATCCCTCATATAATTCTGTATTTGGAAAGATTTTCTGGAGAAGTCTTGTATTGGAAATGTATTAAACTCCTTCGCTTTTAGGTTGATCAGGTTTTTAAAAAAATTAAAGTAATGAAAAAAGACTGGGCAACAGTCACACAAGTTAAACACATTGGCTTCAATACAGTACTAATTTCGTCAACACTTCGATAATAACATTTTGTAAAATTAATATAAAGTAGAAAAGTTTGGGCGGAAAATATTCGCTTTTTGAAGTTATATGTCTATGGTTAGCGAGCATGTTACGATATCCTAGTTCTCCAATTAGCGCATGCCTGAAAAAGAATTATGACAACAGGAAATTAAAAAGTTTCATGTCACCCATGCGCACATAATCCGGTTACACAGTGAAAACGTTTCGCAAAATCCAAACACTATAAAGAGATTTGATTTACTGTACACATAAGGGCATATTGGAGTATAAAAATTCATTGTTACGTTGAAATTGAATCTGCTTCGATGGAAATTGCTAGCAGAAAACGTCGTCCTCTGTTCATTAATAGACGCTAAATTTGAAACTTAATCTCGGCGACAAATGCATGTTCGTGCCGCTAGATGTCTATAGGCCCCAACATGTGCCAGGTTTGTTTTTTTAAGTAGCCTGCTTTGCTGTAATACAAAAGGAAACCATTAAAAATTAAAAGGGAAAATCAGCTTACAAAAGAACGCCAACAAATACATTTATAGAAATATATATATTCTTCTCCATTCATTGATCTTAATATAAAGACGTTGATTTAAAATAAACACGGATAACTGAAAAGAGCGGGGTCCCATTTTTTTTTCGAGGTCAAATATATTAAACATATAACATTTTTCGCATTGTTCAAGAGTACTTAGTGTAACTCGGAAGAACGAAATACTCATTTTGACTTTAATATTTCGGCGATTTATTTTGATTCTCAAATAAATCGTCGAAATATTCAGGTCAAAATGGGTCCTCCGTTTTTCGGAGCTACACTACTCTTGTACTATGCTAAACTTATCAGTGGAAACCAAGGCTAAATATCGGATTAAATTATTAAAAACGCGGATTATATGTACACTTTCAACATAAAATTACGTAATCTAATCCTGGATTAAGTTGATAAGCATTTTTTTCCCAATTGGCCATCCTATTATATATCGGATTCAACAGTGACTTGTCTTTGAATCTGGTAGTTATGTCTGCGTCGGTTGAACCAGCCTCTCCGTAGATATAAACACAATGCAATGTTTTTGATCGCAGCCGAGACTCCAATATGCCATTAGCAGCACACAAATTTCGTTATAAAATTAAACATTTCCAATAATGAACTTGAAACACAAATGAATAGGAGAAAAAACACTGGTGTTTTATTTTTTAACTCAACAAATGTCGGTGGGATTTTAAAGGCAATGTTTTTTTTTGTTTCAGTGGAGAATCCATTATCATTTCTTCAGCATACAAATTTCGTTATAAAATTAAACATTTCCAAAAATGATTTTAGCACAAATGTTACCGCAAAAACACTGGTGTTTTATATTTGAAACGCATCAAATGTCGCTAGGGTTTTACTGGCAATGTTATTTTTTTACCGCAGCCCAGAATCCATTATCCCATCTTCAGCATACACATTTCGTTATAAAATTAAACATTTCGAGTTATGATTTTGAAACACAAATGCTGAAGCAATAAACACTGGTGTTTTAAACACATCAAATGTCGTTAGTGTTTTGCAGGGATGGAAAATTAAAATCTTACGATTTATGTCACGTTTTACATTTTCTTATTTACTTTATTTTGTCATTTAATATTATTTTAAGATTTTGCCTTTGCCGCCTTGAAAAAAAATAGAAGCATACTTAAACATAACAATAAACTCAGATAAAATACAACTTTTCGTTTTTTTTTTTATCTTAATAGAGTCAAAAACTGATAATATCCTATGTTTGTGGGACACCTGTCTGAATGAATACGTGGCGTCCCACTCTACAAGTTGTCTTTCTCTTCGTCCCTTTTTTGTCCGATATCTTCGCTGTCTATCAGTGTAATTTGCGATACTTTATTAGGAGTCTGGAGGATGCTAGACTTCGGCTGAAGTACAGGCCTACATTAGGGCGGTGTGGTTAATTCAGTGAGCGGAACGAGGCGAGCTAGTGGACAGATGGCCCCGTATTAAGACGCGCCCCGTTCTCAAATCCCTGTCCCGATTCCTTTTGTGCTGGTTAAAATCAGTATTATGTCTAAGGATTACACACAACCAATTAGAGCCCATCCAGCCACAATGGCCATGGGAATCTACATGACTTGATTTAATACAGCCTGTAGCTCACAACAACAACAAAAAGTGAAGCAAAACGTATATATAGGGGTTCATTAGTCGTCCAGCTATGCTTATATAACAAATAGATTCGTTTAATTAGGGTTCGATGCTCTACTTAATGTTATTTCACTCATATGCAGCGTGCCATGGCGAAGGAAAGCCCCCTCGACGCCACTGGCAACAAACCAACACAAGATCGAACAGTCACAGGACGTGATTACAAAAAACGTGATATCACTGAATACCTGTAAGTGATGTTACAGGTATTCAGAATGCCGGGTGGCTTGGCCCAGGTGCTCGGCATTTGCCATTCGGTGCCTGACTATGATTCGTTGGTTCGATTCCCGAACGGAATATTCTTAATATTTTTAATAACTTTGCGATGAAGCTCCAAAATATTAAGAGACGAAGAAGCTATTCGGAGTTCACTATATGTACACTTAAAGGTTAGCATCCCTGTGTCCGTCCTTTATGTAGAGAGAAAATCGCCGTCTTCGCTGGGTTACACAATTCGGGACTCACTTCGCCGTGAGCCTCTGTAGCTAAGTCGGTAAAGATTGGACCTGTAACCCAAAGGTCCCGGGTTCATAGCCCGGTGGAGGCAAACACATTTTTCTTTCTTCAATTATTCAAAATATACTATGGGTTAATTTATTAGATTTAGGAATCTGGAAACACTAAAATCCGGCTTTTCCATTCAAATTTTAACTGTCGTTCTTTGACTATATATCCTATAGAATCAAAATAATTTAACAGAAACTTCCAGAAGTGTTTTTATGAGCGGTTCCAAAGTGATACCGTAACAAATAAATCTATACCTTTGCCATGCCCTACCGTTTATTCAATTAATGGATTATACTGGAAGGCCGGAATAGGATCAACGATTCGTTAATTTTTAATTGAGTTATTTTCGTTGATGTGGCATGATTCTCTCGGTTGGTTAATTGGGGGTATTTGACGTCTCTTGATATGATAATTGAGATACAAAAATTATTTAGTTTTAATGTGTGACCATGCAAACATAATCAGTTTACGGTAGTCTGCAAACTGAATAAACTACATTGCGTTAACTATATAATTTCTGGATGATCACTTCTGGTTTTGTGATAGAACACAACGTTTCAATACATATACCTGTGTCGTCATCAGGTGTAAATTGACTATGAAGAAGAATGTGTTCAAAACATGTGGTTATCCAGAAATTATATATTGATGTAACCTCACTTTTTAATGTCGTAAAAACTTATTGTTTGTGTTAAATTTAATACAGGTGAGTTTTTTTTAGTTAATCAACAATAGTGTATCTTAATCATAGTCCGTGTTATGCTTGCGATGGGGTTGATAAGAACGACGGTATCCACTACTCCCGGTATACTTCTACTTCTTATCTACTCAAAGTGTAAATAAGCAGAAACTCCGATAAAAACAGATCATTATTTAATCGGTATGTATGAGTCCCTGGTGTTTTGTTTATTCGACTCACTGCACGGTGTCGTGAATAAGAGCAATACAATCAATTCAGTCTGCTACAATCTTGTTTTAAAGCATAAATAAAATAAACGAAACCTAATACAAATATAGGCCTATAGCGTTGTTAAAAAGGGTTGAAGTTTACGCAATGTTTGTTTTTTTTTTTCATGCTCGCTGATGGAGCTATATGAAGGCACTGTAGATTTAATTTAACCTGTGATAACAATATACATATGTATATTGTTATCCCAGATTTATCAAACACCCTAATCACAGGGAGTCCATGCCATACCCATGCGTCGAGCCCTCTGACCTCCATCTCCCAGTTCAAGATCTACAGGTAAGTTGAGTACATATAGTACGAACTCGTGTAGCCTGTTGCTTATACAATATCATTAGCGGTCCATATTTGAAACAAAAAATATACTGAAGATTGATCAAGATATAGATCTACTACTCAGCTCAACTAAATAAAATCAGGACAGACAAACATAAACAAACAAAAACCTTTAAAGAACATTTGCGCTGATGCTACTAATTGAAAGCTGACCACAACGAGCCTGGCCGTAGCTCACCCCACACCCACTCCTCTACCCTACCCTTCCCTTACCCCAGGCATCACTATTGTTGATAAAGGACGTCTGTAAGAAACAACCAAGGACAAATTTAAATGGGTTATTGGGGCGGTGGAGTACAGCGCCGTGATTAAGACGGGCACAGCTCAGGTAAAAGATGGCCATCGGACCATGGCCGCCGAATTTCACCTGTTCCTCGCACAATGGCACGCGCTGGTCGCGCGACCCACACTTCTCGCGGTTTTGTCCGGCCTCCGAAGCTAAAGGTATGCAGGAGTATTGTACAGCTTGTCACCTGCTAGGTATTCATGTACACCTCTCGCATCAATGACCCTATCACTATTTTTAAATCTTTCGCATGGCCCTTGTTTGAAGAGAGTTGAAAGCAGTCAACCTCCACTACGCCTAATAAACATCAGTTTTTAAATCCCCGTCTCAAATCTGTGAACGGTTGGTATTTTCATGAAGGCTCCAGCTATTGTTACCCGGTCCACCTTTGTGTACCTATGGAATCCCAGATGATTGCAACCCAAAGAACAGCTTTTGTGCCGGCGAACACTTTTATAAATTATTTACCCTCCTATGTCAATAGCTGACAAGCAAAACACCTGTCGAAAGCCATTTCCACGGAGACTATATATTTGTATCTCGCTCTTTGAAAATAAATGTTTGGGTTTGGTGAAAGAACTTTGAATTTGACGTCACCTCTGTGTCACAATGGACATCATACATATCAATATTTAACTAAGTCAAACTCAAATAAGTTCAAATATATAACGTCGCAGTAGGTTAATAATGGGCCTATCCGCAAAAAGAAATCGGAAAGTCGACACGGAGACTACCAAAAGAGGTCAAGAAAGGCGAGGCTCTTGTAATAAACTTTTCCAATAAAAAGTTATTTTTAATTCAAAGTTTTTGAAATTTAAAAAAAAAACTGAACAAACTAGTTTTATTCAACTACACTATTCCCTCCTATTTTTTTGACTTATATAATTTTTATAAAAGAAATTACCTTAAATTTGAATGTCGGTGCGATGAACTTTTATTCAAAGTTTATTAAATTTAAATAGAAATAGAACTGGACAGCGTGGTCTTATTTAATTACACTGTACCTTTCCGACTTGGTGAATTTATATTTTATAAAAAAAAAAATTACCAGAAACTTGAATCTCGATGCAGTGAACTTATCCAATGCAAAGTTTTCTTTAATTAAAAGTTTATTAAATTTAAAGAGAAATAGAACTGGACAGCGTGGTATCATTCAATTACACTGTTCCTTTCCTATACTTGTTGAATATATATTTTATTTTAAAAAATTACAAGAAATTTTAATCAGATTTACAATATAGGCATATAAGCAATATACACCCTATGTGAAGAGAAAGCAAAATTGTTATTTCTATACTTTAAAATCAAAAGTTTTTACAAAGTTTTATTCAATCAAAATGTAAGAAGTATAACTTATATTGGGACAGTAGTTAGTTAATTAGTTGTTTATTTTGGATGGCGCATGCAGTCTCGCCATTATGGATTTCAAGTGCGCCATTTCTATACACCTTTATACTTTTACAATCATTCATATACATTTTTTTTCCATCATCTTACACGACAGCTGCTATAATAACTGATTAAACAAACCAGCGCATCAAAACACATCTAATGTTTAGGATCTGTATTTTAAGCTCTTACGCGATTTTAAATACATATAATTAATAGAAGCAATTTTGCATGGCGCTATACGCCAATTTCTGACACATGTATACAGCGAGTTGAAGTGATTGTTACCTCAAGGTAAGATTGGTGGGACTTGTAAATACACGGCAAAAATATGTGTGTGTGGGGTGGGGGGGGGGGGGGGGGGGGGGTTGT
>JAQQZZ010077814.1:0-37580 GCA_030265115.1 Mopalia vespertina
TAACCCAAAGGTCCCGGGTTCGAATCCCGGTGGAGGCAAGCAAATTTTTCTCTCTTCATTTATTCAAAATATATAATAAATAGAGAGGGGGGAGAAAAACATTTACCTTTTTGATGGAGAGACAACTGCCATCTATCTTTAAGTCTTTTCTGAATATATATGTTTTAAGAATGTTTTTAAAATTGTTATTTGCTAGCTTTTGAATGTCAATCATCCTATCTGATAATGTGTTTTGCTTTTTACTATATGTCAGATCAATATTAAAAAGCTTACGTTTCTCTTTGTACAAGAAAAAGTCTGAACAAATCTGAAACGCACAAATCCTACGAGTGTCTTTCGACATTCACCACACGAATTGAGTTACACTTGGCGTCTATGGAAACCAACAGACCAGTCGGTTTGTGTTTCAGGGCTCACTAGTAACTTGCCCCTTGTTCAAGCAGATAGTTTGCCCCAGACAATGTAAGTGCGTCTCTATGCCGTAATGTCTATTCATAGGTGACCAGGAAGTGAAGGCTGAAGTCTCGTAATCCATGAGCGAAGAACTGGCAGGTCATATCGTCTTCCACAACACCCCTGTTCCCTCACTAACCTATCTTATCCAAACACGTTATCTTCGCTCTGAGATAACAAGCCATCCATAACATAACCGAAAGCAGGACCCATGCTGTTACTATACTACGACGCTTAATTTACTCTACTTAGAAATTACCGACTTCTAGATTCCGAGTTTAATCTGTGTATTGTTTTATTCTTTCAAAAGCATCAAAGTATAGCGTTAATCTTCATGAAAGTCCCAACGTTTTAAAAATAAACCTATATACTGTGTAATTTTCCAGAATTTTTTTTTTTTTTGGGGAGGGGGGGGGGGGGGGGGGTAGTTTTAAAGCCAGACCTTGTTCTACATCTCAGGGTTAGTAATTATAGACAAAACAGATGATTTTGACAAATACAGGTTTAGCTATAAGGCTACATTGTATGATAGACTATTAGAGATACATTATTCTGCATCTAAGGTTTAGCAGGCTAATTATTTTTTGGGTATATCACTTTCACTATTAGCAGAAGTCTATTAACTAGAAGTATGCAACTGCCATATAAATAAGATTACCGGCATTGGGGACCGAACCCCCTGTTATAACGTATCATGTGACGTAGCACACAAGAACCTTCAGAAAAACGCAACTGTAAAAATAATGCATTATGGGAAACTTCTGGCGTTCCTCGATCATACTGTTGCTTACTAAACGAAACACATTTACCCAGTGCAATATGTGACTGTTAATAAACAATAAACGGCAACTAAATCGACAAACATTAAGCCAGTCGTTGTTACGCACTGCGGCAGTGGCTGATCAGGGACAAAATTATCCAGAGCTCCTCACAGCTAAATATACACTTTTCTGAAATGTGACGTCACCGTTTCTTGCTGGTCTACAATGCCGTGGACGTTACTATACGGCAGTTGCATACTTCTAGTTAATATACGTCTGCTATTAGTGATAATATAATAATGGGAAAACGGTTAAAGGTTTTAATTTGAATTTTTAGAAATATATTTGAACCTTAAAACAAAAACCAAAAATTGTAGCCTACGTCAAAACGCAAATTAAACACTGCTTGTTGGTATCGGCGCCTGGTTATTTGCATCTTGTATGCCCGCGTAAAACTTTCACTGTGTAACACAGTGTTCGTTCCCTACCCATTTCCGACATACAAACGATGCTCACGGTTTCGACCAGACACTTCGCGGCGTTGACTACATTACTGAGAAAGAATTTCTGCATTATTTGCAAACTTTGAAATCGGCCCCAGTACCATTCTGTGTATATTCATTGAGTACAAGTAATCGCCACTAATCGGCATGCTTGACGAGTTCTAAGCTGATCTCTTCTTTATCAAACTCACTACTGGTCGGTTGAGTGAGCTTCCTGTAATCCGGGTGCTCTCAAAAGTTGCCTAGCCTGTGTTTTTGCGTCTTGTGGCTGTCGGTTGCCAGTGATATCGAAGGGGGTTTCAATCATCCATTGACCCGGCAAGCGGTCATATACAGTCGATTTGTCTGTTTGTTACCAGTTGACTTCACTTGGCTAGTATTGAAACGGACTTTGCATCAGTGGCTTAGAGAATATATATCTGTTTCTGGACATCGTTTCCTCAATAACACCTTCATTAAGGCTACAAGTGAGAATTTCCGTCTTCCTGGATTTAAGCAGAACTGTAGCAAATCTCATGGGTAGCATTGACCTCCAGCCGCCCTAACCTGTTTCTACTGAAAGCATCGTTAAGAAAAGTGAAACGCTCGCCCAAATGCTATTTGTGAAGAATGAACAACTACAGGGGCCGATTGATGCCGTCCGAGACAAAACGTGTTACCTGTCAATCGGGTTAATCCGAGTAATTCCAAACACAGCTGACTATACAGCTCCAATGTTATACGAGCTGACAGAGCCCCACTAATGTCCACCAAAAGTAGCCGTTGCCGTGTGGAAAACGAATCGTACAAACCCCTTACCTCTCAAATATCAAACTGATGATATGGTTGTCCTTTAACGTCATACTCAAGTTTATTTCACTATTGCTTGGACGATTTTGCATGAGCAGTCGTTGGTGGAAAATCAGACAGAAGCCTCGCAAAAACCACCCCGTGATCTCCGCAGGCAATGGAAAGTAAGACAGTTTACGCTACAAAAAACATGAAACGATATAGACCGGCGCTGAAATACTGCTGAATGTGGCGTAAAAACAATAATCAACCAATCAATGTTTCCAGCTAGGTAACTTAGAATATATTGTTTGTTTGTTGGTTTGTTTGTTTGATTGGGGTTTAACGACGTACTCAAGGGTATTTCACTTGTATGACGACGGATTGTCAACTTCACACGCTTCCATTGCTTAAATACGATGGAAAACCCTAATGTAACCTCGTAAAAACCACCACCGCGATCGCTGGAGTCTGATGATCGTGTGACTCCTATACCTGATGGTCGACAGGCGGAATAAGTAAGCAGACATGCTAACCACTAAGACACGGCTGCGGACCTTTGAATATACTTAAGTTAACGCTGGTTTTATAATAATTAACACTACTGCAGAGCTTTGGAGAAAACCGTTATGTAAGCTATTATGTCATCTGTATTGTTAGGTTTACGGTTTGGGTTAGGTTTATAAGTTACCGTTAAGCTCGGGGTTAGGAATAGGTTAAACATTAACCCTAAACCAAACCCAGAAATAACATTTCACACCGTGTCTTACATGACGGCTGTTGTGGGTATTTTGGCAAGTCTACAGAGGAATGTATATTCAACTGATTGCTTTCTGATTACTTCGCTCCACATCTGTGTATTTACCTGTCATACTTGCCAAACATGTCATTTCGAATCATTTCATTTGTAGATGTAAATGTTTTCACTGCTTATATGCGAGAGTGCGCCTATTATACGAACCCTGTCAAGAATATAGTGAAATATTGGTCTCACTGCAGCACTTCAGTCTACAAAAAGATCTACCGCTTGTGATAACTAACCCTTATAAACTTATACTCACTCCTGGATTATTTGTAAAATTTCTCACGAACACAAATTGTAAGATCACAAGTTCTTTCAAATTCTACATAAGGTCCAGGCACAGGCACTGTGCTGTGCTGTTGGGGAGAACTGTCAGAACGGGGTTTCCCAATGGTTATGCAAACTTAATTTAGGAGGACCTATTTATAGGTTTCCCAAATTGTTTGCCGTCTTCGTTTAAATTAGAATTTTGGTACTGATTTTGACAAAGTTTGTCATCCGATAATCAATGAGGTTTGTGTTTTAAAGCAATTTTGCTTTATTTTTCACCAAGGCACATTTATGCATTTAAAAAATTAGCAAACCAGGGCAAAATGCAAATGTTAGGTTACCTGACAAAATTTTAGAGGACCGATTTTTAGGTTATGCCGGAAAAGATTACAGCATAGGCCTGAACATGCCGTCACATGACTAAAATATTTAAGTATGGTGTTAAACCCCAATCAAACAAACAAACTTTGTTAGAAGAATAACATGACAATCACATGTTACCTCGTTGTGAGAAGTAATGATGGAGAAAAGGACAGCTTGTTTCCAGACCAGTCATATCGTCTTCACTGGACCAGCGTAATGACAAGCTGATCATACATTATTACAGAAGGCATATGGATAACAATGTTTTCAACATGGATGCCAATGTTGTTGTCAACCATTGTCTTTACATGGCAATTGGGGAACATTAATTTTTTAACTGACCAAATGACTTTGTATTTTATAGTTGGGTTAGTGAGGCTATATTTGGAATATATGCAACCTTATAAGTGAAATTCCCTTAATCCTGGTGTTAAACATCCTTCATTTGAATTAATCATATGGTCCATATAAGAGTAAATGGTGGAAGGCCGTAATGAGCTGTGAAAACAGCTGTGATAAATGTAGTTTGTTTCTCACAGTTGCCCTATTTTACATGGCTATAGAATACCTCTGTACACTAAAGGTAGCACAGAGTTAAAGCATTCCTCCGAGGCCTATATTTACATGGTAGTTTATATACCAATTTTCTTGCCACAATAATACTGGATAGGGATCAGCATTTACGATTTGATGATGGTGGTCTAACAGTGAATATATATAAAGAACTAAAATACGTCGGCCTAGTAAGCCATTATTTGTTAACATACTGGTCAATCAGCAGGTGCCCCGACTATTTCTTAGATACAACTTTGTCAATGTCATTTTAATTTGATGTGTTTGTATGTCTGTGCAGGCATGCTGTACAGGTATTGAAGCATTTATGATTATGTGTGATGGGTTATTACAACATGTACTTGATGGATCCCTGTCCTATAAGTAAATTACCCTGAAACATGTCATTAAACACCCAATCAAACAAGTTTCAGTATTTTACCACTGAAGTATGGAAGTTGACTCCTTTTGAAATTCTGAAAATAAAAATTGTTTGCAATTTCCCGTTTGTAAGATGTACCTGTTCAAGAATTACAAATCTATTTGACTGTTTTAGTGAGGTGTACCTGGTGAAGAATTACAAATCTATTTGACTTTGTTTTAGTGAGGAGGTGTACCTGTTGAAGAATTACAAATCTATTTGACTTTGTTTTAACGAGGAGATAATTTGGTGAAGAATTACAAATCTATTTGACTGTTTTAACGAGGAGATATACCTGGTGAAGAATTGCAAATCTATTTGACTGTATTAACGAGGAGATATACCTGGTGAAGAATTGCAAATCTATTTGACTTTGTTTTAGTGAGGAGATGTACCTGGTGAAGAATTGCAAATCTATTTGACTTTGTTTTAGTGAGGAGGTGTACCTGGTGAAGAATTACAAATCTAATTGACTTTGTTTTAGTGAGGAGATGTACCTGGTTAAGAATTACAAATCTATTTGACTTTGTTTTAGTGAGGAGATGTACCTGGTGAAGGTACGGGCACAGGTGATGACACGAGATGACTCCACTGGTGGCTGGTTTCCCATGGAGGGTGGGGGATTCAGCCAAGTCGGCCTCAAGAAACTCCTCTTCTCAAGTTCCACAGGCTCAGAGTCCGACACCCGATCAGAATATCTTATATATGGACAGAGGATCTCAGATGAATCTGTAAGTTATATGGACAATCTTCTACAGGATCAAGAAAAAAACATAATAAATAAAAACCCTGCTAGTCCTGTATAATTTATGTTTGTTCTTTTCACAGTTAGTGGGCAAATTTAAATTGTTTTAGATTGTCCAAATAATCAAGTGGCAGCTTTTAAAACAGTAGTTATCTAAACTCTATAATATATAAACTTATTACTACTTAAATAGTTATTTATTTTTGTGGATGTGGAACCAGTAAGTCTTACCTTAAAACCACCGATTTCATTATTTAGAATTGTCTCTTACCACTCGACGGATCAAGCATGATGTTAGGCAACAGGTAATAACCTACTTGTTATTGTTTTTGACAGGTGGTACTGGATTGTTTATTGAAGAAGGACATACAATATACCCAGGCTAACCCTACCTTCCATCATTGGAGTACAGATGATAAGAGATATGGCCTAACATTTGAAAGGTCTTCAGATGCGAAAGCGTTTGACCGTGGGATTAAACGAGCCGTGGCAGATTTGGTAGAGGGTAAGCTGTGATATGATATTTGCACTTTGCATGTCATGTTTAGGATTGTATTTCTGTTTTTCTTTCATTTGAATGTTTCCTCTCTGCTAGACGTAAATCATTTCCCTGATCTTGTCCCACATTTCACAGAGTATAAGATACATGTAACTGCACACAGATATGCACACACTTTGAGGCCATTTCCTATGAGTGAAAAACCCTTAAGTACTGTCGGTGACACAAAGCCTATCAGTGGGGTGTAGAGAATGAATTATTAAACATGCTGTTGGGATTTTATTTTGTCAAAGTGTGAATATAACTGGTAGATTTTCCTCTCACTGCCAAGTCATTTATTTCCATGTGTTTTCACAAAATTGGGTATGGAAAAGATAAATTGTATTTTAAAAACTTGTTTGACAATGTGTTAATATTGATTGAAAAGACCTATCACTGAGGTGGACGGCCTGATAAGGAAAACTTTTGATAAAATGTTGGTTCAAGACTTATGCAAGTTTTTGACAAATGATGGTTTGAAGCTCTGATCTTCATGTTGCTCCGATAGGCAACAGAAAGTGGATTTGTTGTGACCACTAAATTTGCACGCTTAATAATGTAGAATACAGCCTGTATAAACTGTGTGATTATCTGGCATCATGCCATTTCCTGTTGCTGGTGGGACTACGGGGATTTCCTTCATCACTGGGCCAGATGACAAACTATTGTTTAATTCTGTACTCGAAGACTAAACAATGAAGTCAATTTTTTTATATTACTATTGTTAAAGATTACCTAGACATCGAAATGATTGCATTATTGAAGGTAAAGAGCTCAGAAGTGGTTTTTAAAAATATCTAAGATTAGAGGCAATATTTTTCATGTTGAGTAAACTTGAACTACCGTGTCCTGCTGTAACAAATCATGTTTATACTGTGTTCCCTCGACAAATCTCTAAACCTTTTTGAACTGATGCCCTTTGAGCCAATGGGCAACCTGACGACGATCTATTTGAAATATCTTTGTATAGATGTTGTCCTGTCTTCTTGAGGGTAGTTTCCTTCACCCATTTTGCTGACACGATGTCATATTAGTGAAATAGCCTTAAGTATGGCGTTAAACCCCAACCAAACAACCAAGACACATGCAGAAAGTTCACTGTTTTGCTGTGCTTGTAGCGGGTGGTTGGAGGGAGCTTCATGTTGCCCTGGTGCTCTCAGAGCTAAAGGGAACAGGAAGCCGATCTGTTTGTGGTGTCTGTATTACATCCTGTTATTGTCCTGTCTGGTCTTTCTTTGTTGCCAGTGGTGTCGAGGGTGGTTTCCCATTGGGCTGGCACGTCGTCATATAAGTGAAATAACCTTGAGTATACTTTAAACCCCAATCAAACAAATCAAACAAACATATACCCGAGGTTCTTCAGATGGACTCGATCCTGTGAACAGTATATGGAAGTAGGATTAGTAAGCGCACTCGCTACCACTAAGCCACGGCCGTGGGCCTGATCAACCAATGAAATCAAAGTTGTTCTCTGAGGTCCTTGCTTTTGCTGTATTGGCTCCAAAAGTAGTATTTCTTGAAATACATGGACTTCAACAAGTACATGTAAGGTGGTTGTAGTTGATTTGCCCATGTCATCCTGCTGGATGAGAAGAGCTTACACCAGCGAGTGCTTGCTTACGCTGTAAACCGTGTGAAGCCGGCTTTTCAATCAGGATTTAGTCTAATGACTAGCCTACTATTAAACTTTAAAACTGTTTATTATACACGGTTGCCACATATACAATTATATTAGTAGTATGTATAATTCTTTAGTGTAATATGAACAGTCACAAATCTTGTCTGAGTAAGCTTTGAACTCAATGCCTGAGGATGAACTGGTTCTAGGTCGACATATGGTATGAGGAGACCATTTTCTCCATTTGTGAAAAAGTGTACATAGGACTAGTTAGTTCTCAGCCCATGAACTATTGTACTGACAAAAATAAAAGTCTTGTTCAAGCAGGGCTCAAAAATATGCAAAGATGATCGGAACTACTGTTGGCATGGGTGAAATTGATCGCCTATACATCAAAACGATCTTTCAAAATTTTAATTCCTGACCTGGGGGACATAACCATCTAGAAGCGTCCCTCTAGTGGGTGTTGCGTGAACCCCAAACACGCACATTAAGTTCACCGTCTGGTCAGGAATTAATCCAAATCATTTATTTCACATTATGTTACCTATACCTATTGTAGTATTGCTTAGGGCGTGAGCTCTAAAATAGAGGATAACAAAACAAAATAAATTTATTTAATGCGTATGACTTTTGGATTTCAGCAATTTTATAACTTCATGTATGAAGGAATAAAGTGCAAAGTTCTAATTACTGTAAATTTTAAAATATGTGCCTATAATTTCTATTGCCCTTGTTTACTTGCTGTATTTTCAGTCAAATCCCAGGTGCTCATATAATATGCAGCTCTAACCTAGTTCATTGTATTCTACATCATACATGTAGATGTGGATTGAAACACACAGAGGATATTTGTAATTATACAAGTTTAAACCAATCAAATGAAGCAAAAACTGCTCTCTTTGAGGTCTGTGCTTGGCTATGTTGAACAAATGAAAAAAAAAAAAAGTTATTCTGCGAGGCACTTATGATCGTGAAAGAAAAAACTGGATCAACCAAGGAAATCTAAGATGTTCAGAGGTTGTCACATGTACAATTATATTTTTATTACCTATCATTATTTAGGGTAATGCGGGGAACACATGAACGGATATAATCGCCCGGTTGCGGCTATCAGATTGCCAGCTACAGTTTTAGGCTTGAGCGCACTTACATGTGGCGATTGATCCAGCATTCCGCAGTACTTTTTCCCTTAAAATGTTAAAAAAAACATGTCATGTCCAATTTGTCCAGATTAAAACAGAAATGTATTTACTCAGCAAAAGAAGATTCACACATAGACTCAGGTGGGAAAACAAATATTTGGAAAATAATTTCGCCCAGACTTCATTTGAGGAAGTTGCCATTTTGTGTGTTGTGTGAGAAGAACTTGAACTCAGAAAGGTTTATCAGCATTGATTCGCACTTCTGTACTTCCTTGCCTGAACACACGGGCGATCAACATGTTTGATCCGAATGACTGGTGTAGCCGAACAGCTTCGTCGATCATTATCGCTGTTGCCGGCCTAAACACAGTTGGCAAATTTTTCCACGATTGGTACAATCGCCGCAATCAGGAGATTATATTCACTCTTTGTGTCCCCCTGCATAATATGATCAGTCATAAATATCTTATGTAGTAAGCTTTTAACTATTGTACTGACAAAAATAAAAGCCTTGTTCAAGCACATGGCTACTATCAAGTACAAATGCCATATGTTCAGCAGGTGCAATCTGTGTTTGTCAACTATTTGTGTCAGAAACGCATGGTGCTGCAGCCTATTGAGGTAGCTTGATTGGGGTACTCTGCACATATTTTTTTCAGGGACCTATCTGTCTTTTAACAATTAACAGTACAAGCTGGGTTAAAAATGGGCTAAAAAAATAATATTTGCTTTTTCTAGGGTGAACTGAGAATCATTGAATAACATGATATTTGACTTGCCTTTTTTTATTTTATTTTATTTATTTGCTCAAATGCCTTGTGACTCAGTAATTTTTCTCTGCAATGAAATTGCCATACTCTCTACTTTATCCCGCCATGGCCCTGATAGGCTGACTGTCTTAGATCAGCTGGACTGTGGGAAAGCAAAACATGCTTAAATGAAGGCGTGGTCTCCTAAAATCTATAGCCTGCTTGGCGATGTCACAGAGGGTTGTTGTTGTTGTGTTTGGCATTGTTGAAATTGATCGCCAACAGAAAAAGTGATCGGGAACGTAGTTCTCACTTCCCAAGTTCCACACTTTTTCGAGACCTGCATGTAGACTTCATGGTAGTGTGTTATAGTATAGTGAGAAGCCTGTCATGTAAACCTTGTACAGGTACCTATTTTAGAAGAGTGGTTTTCAGGATGGCTCCATTATTGATGTAAACGCTGACCAGTTGTGGAAAACTGGACCATGATAACGACAAAGCTGGACACCTAATCAAGAAAAATCAATGAAGACAACTAATCTAGCCATGTTCATGTAGGAACAGTCTATAATTATATCCAGGGTCAGCATACTTCTCTCCATGTGTCCAATCTCGCACAGGTCTATTAAAATGGAGTTGCTAGTTTCTTCTGAGCATTTACTTCACAGCTTATTAAACTCTGTTAACCATTGAGCTGAAGGTGTTTGTGCTATCCACATTCTTTACTGCTTTAACAGTGGACTTTATTATGTTCTTGGCACATAGATCGATGTTGTTGATGTGACCTGACACATTTAGATTCTGAAGAGGCAAAACAGAGCTATCAATTTAAATTCTGCCATTTGCTTCAGTCCTATGGTTGATATTTTTATTACATTGGTAATATTGATAAAACATTTATAAATTTTAGGACTTTGCAACCCTGCATTTAAACACAGACTAAAGTTCAATTTGGGCTGTGTGTCTGTCCCATGCATGTATGAAAGATATATGTAGTTAAGAAGCAGGAACATAATTAATACTTTTTCTTACAAACCATCAGGGCAGATTTTAAAAATATTTTTCAGGTTGCTCGCCCAAATTCTTCATGGGGTGTGTTTCCCCTTTTGGATTAATTTTGACACCGATATAATCATTTATTGATATGACATATTTTGGGTGCCCATTTGACATTTATGTTCTTTATGATCTAAATTAGCTCTAGAAACTTCCCTGCTGTTTAAATGAAGGTTGTTTACATGTAACATACATGTAATTGGTTGAGAATTGCAGTGCGGCAACGACAAAGCTGGACACTTAATCAAGAAAATCAATGAAGACAATGATCTACCAACCTACATGCAGGAAGTCTATAATTATATCCACGTTCAACTTACATGTATTTCTCTCCATGTGTCCATTCTGACACAAGTCTCTTGAAAAAGGAGTTCCTGTTTTCTTTACTCCGTCTGTCGACCATCACATATATGATAAGTGAGTCACATGATGTGGCTCCGGCAATTACGGCGGTGGTTTTTAGGAGGATAAATGTACTTGCCAGTTTTCCACTGTAATAAAGCAGGGAGCAGTGTGAAGTGCACAATCAGTCGTCATGTAAGTGAAATACCCTTGAGTACAATGTTAAACCCCAAACAAACAAACTGGTTTCTTCAGACATTCAGTATTTACTTCATGACGTATTTATTTCTGGTTACAAATGACCTAGAGGTGTTTGTGTCATTCTCACTTTTTGCTCTTACAGTGGATTTTAATCTGGATTTTAGACCTTGAGAAACATGTCTCAACTCTGGATTTCACTACAGGCTTTAAATATTTTCGGGCTATTTGTCTGTAGCGTGGATATGACATGGCAAAATTAGAAGGTAAAATAATTTAAGGGGTCATACAAGTTGTACAAGCCATGTATCTGGCATGCCTGTGTAGCAAAGGTACATACATGTACTAGGTGAACTGAAATGCTGACCAGTTGTTGAATACTAGAGGTGGGGATGACAAAGCTAGACACCCAATCAAGAAAACCAATGAAGACAATTTAATTACATGTAATGTAGCCACCTACACAAGGAACAGTCAATAATCATCTCCAGGGTCAGCATACTTCTCTCCATCTGTCCAATCTCAATCAAAATATAGTTCCTAATTTCTTCAGAGCATTTAATTAATCAAATGGCCTTGTACTTGTATGGCTTGAAAGCTGTTGTTGAACTACGGGACTCTTCACGATAGGAGGGATCCCTAGCACACACCATGTGCTCACTTAATATGACAATATGGAAATTGGTAGATAATTAGTCTGTATTTTATTACTTCTAACCGAGTTGACTCACAACAGCATAAACTCACCAGAACTCTAGTCTCCCCTAAATCCTATCACTGCATGACCTGTATTTTCAGGAGGCCTGTACTAATTATTCACACATATTACTTAGAATGTGATTAGTGTTGTTGATTATAAATTCACACTGTATAGATTTGGTTTATCATCTGAGGATACGCTGAAAATGTGCCTATTTTTTATTTCAAATTCATATTGACCTGACCTACATGTATCTATCTAAATGGAGAACTTTAAACTTTTAGTTTAGTGAAAACATTTGACTACATGTATATACATGTAGGATTTCACACAGTTCTAGAGTGTTTCATTTTATCATTTCAAATATTTTTAATTATCAGGGAAAGGTATAACTGAACCGTAGTCAAAAGATTACAAATTCAGTTTTGGTTTATACTTTTATAAAAATCTGAAAGGTGAACTTGAATGAAGCAATATATATTTTAGACATTGTACATGTATTACGGGCATCTTAGATCTAATTTTCTTTCTCTCCTACTTACATGATGATTACATGTATATACAGGTACACTTTTTAAACCCGAATTTCTATCAATTTATTAGTAAAACCTATCTTGAAATATAGCGTTAAACTTTTGTTTTGAAATCCTTTATCAGTAAGTTTGTTGGACTTTATTATTGATACGTTCTCATTGCTTTCATTATGTTATGGTGAATGATTGATTGAGGACAGATTTCTCTTCGAGTCTAGGTTTGTTGATAATTATTAGGTAATTTTTAAACAACATATATGGACTAATTAATATATAACAACGGGCATTTCCCATTGAGAGATTAAAATTGAGGGTGCTAAGGAAGAGGCCTCTAGGGACTTGTCTTTATTCCGCAAACTCTGAATTAGATGTACTTGAGTGCATCCAGGGTGCCAATCAATCACAATCATGTCAAACGATTGTCCTCGATAACAAGTTACTCAAAGCCTTAGTGAGGACTCTTGAAACTCAACTAATGTCAACTCAGTAACTGCACAGGTTTAGCCAATAATGGGTTTTCCTGGCTTTACACATGTTGGCAGTAGCAACCTACATGTACATACATACATGTTCATATGAACAACAACAAATAGGGGATTCCCATGAAATACATGTACATGTACATGTTGTTGTACAATGATTATAATTGGATATTTGAAATATGTTTCATTTTACTTTGTTGTGAAGAAAATTGTACTCTGAGATGTGACCATGCTTATGAAGTGGATCTGTTAATAGTGACTTAGACCTCATACAATGTGAACCTTTAACAAAACAGTGATATAAATCACCCCAGAGACATACTGCAGGGCCTGGCTGCTCGAAGTGCTATAAAATTTAATCCATTATTAGATGACGTCACGCCATGTTGTGTGTCTATCTCTAACCCGGTATAAGCAATTTAATCTGGTGTTCGCAGCTAATCACCTTTCGAGCAACTGGCCCCAGGGTTGTTTGAATCAGAGAAGACCATTTCTCACTAACCTTTTTCTCATTCTCGTGAACAATAGCTAATAATTGTTTTAAATTATTTTTGCATAATTGGATACATTTTATCTAAAACTCTTAAAACCCTGGTGCTATGTGCTAAGCAAGCTTATGGCGCGTTTCATATTGAAATCTTAAGCAACTGCTCATCATATACATGGACAGTATCTTGCTGGACTTAACTTCCCAAGGCATGGCTGAAAAGCAGTTCATCCTATCAAGCCTCTTTTTAATTCCTACCTTGGGCTTACAGATAAAAAAAACTGAATAAACTGCAGACTAGAACAACTAATTTAAGTGACGTCTCTTTACCTCACCCAATCAGATTGGAGCTTTCATTAGTAAACACAGGATTGAAGTAGTTTTCCTGTAGATATACACACTAGAACTTTTAGTTCTCCTGACATCTTCGCAGACATAATAATAATTTGTGTTCAAAGGGACGTGATTTATAATGTCTTTTGATTCGCTGTCTCTGTGTCAGCCTGGCTTTCTCTACAATAGTGTGTGCCATGTTTTTGATGCCAATTGTGGCAAGGGTGGAAAGTTGTAAGTCTGGTCTTAAGCATTTTGACCTCAGCCTAAGAAGATGGTTGGTCTTGGTTGATGTCCTTACAGAGGTGGAAATGTTTAAATTATTTTGCCAAGCCATTTTTCAGATTTAGGCCTGCAGGCCATTTACCATTATGTTAAATTCTGAAGAACTTTACAGGACAATCTCAATTTTAACTGGATATGTCCTGCAAATGTATAGTTATTTCCACCCCTGCATTAGGCTATCAATATGTCATTAGATTGATGCAACATTTAGTACAGTGTTAACCCCAATGACAGAATCAGATAAAGAGGTCACATTGCAGTCAAAGAAGTACAGTATATAAATGGACACCCACTCTTATTGGGTGTTTTTTCACAGTAGATGTATTATGGTAATTTTCCCGTTGATTGTGGTCATTTTCACCTGGCACAGATGTGCTCTCTGGTCATATACAGACATGTACATGTACCTAGTATTGCCAAGTGAACAGTGAAAATCTTATAAAAAGATTTTTTTTTAAATATTACTATTTATATGCTTCACACACAATACCCCAAAACAACATTCTATGTTTCGTTTATTTGTAAATTGTTTGTCGAAGTAATTTTCTGAAAGTAAAAAGAAAGTCATCCTGAAGTCTTTGTGAAGATTAAGAATTTGAAAAGTAGTACAAAATATTAGCAGACTTACGATACGTTCTGCCACAGATACAATACAGCACAGAAATACTGGCGCTTGACAGTTATGATATTAGACACATACATGAAGAGGTACATGAAGTGAAGGCTTTAGAAAGAAGATGGGAGCATCAAGTCCTGTGACCTCACTGCAGATCCAAGTGTTTCATTGTTCGGAATGTTCTTTTAAACATTTTCTTACTATACCGGATCGTGTCGGGATTTCTCCCAATGTTAGTACTTTAAGACTTTTTTGGAGTTATATTATGATCTCTGTTAGGTCTGTGCGGCAAAATGATCTGTGTGGTTGAGAAGTTGTGATGAATCAGCCACTTTTATTAATTTCTACTTCTTGTTAAGTTTGTATTTGGAGACTACATCCATCCTGACTTCTTTCACGTACAAATTTCATCAATTCGTTTGGACTCCAGAGTTCCACTCAATTTACACGTCATCCTGAATAATCCTACAGAATCAAAACACGATGAGACATTTTTGCTTTTGGATAAGGGCTTTCATTTTTGAAGCAACAAGTACATGTACAAGTACATGTAGCTGTATTTGTAGAACAGCAGTTACATCTCTGGTTATAATATCAATGATTATTGATCATTATTTAAAGGCGCATTAAACTTGTCCTAGTGATGTTTCAAGATTTTCAAACTGTTAAATATATGTGAAGTACAAGGTAACTATACTTTTGGGTTCCCCCAGAAGGGAGCTTTCTGTTGCCCTAGTGCTCTTAAAGCTCAGGGGCAACCTGAAGCCAATCTGTTTATGATGTATTTGTATTACATGCTGTGATTGTCCTGTATTTTCATATGAGTGAAATAACCTTAAGTATGGCATTAAACCCCAATCAAACAAATACATGTAAATCACATTACTTGTCATTATTTCTTTGCTCTTTGTTGTACATTGATTCTAATATACATTGGTTTGTTTTCAGATTGCTTGTAATATATTTCGGTCTCTTCCTCCCAATGATAATCCTGATTTTGACCCTGAAGAAGATGACCCTACGCTGGAAGCTTCATGGCCACATTTACAGGTCAGTTCATCTTTAACTCATATGTAACATTTAATTTAGTTCTCTAGATTAGGCCGTCCTTAAAAATATGTGTTTCATGTAACGAACCCATCAAAAACACGAAATTTTAGGTGATTTACAGTAGGTAGGTAGGCAGTTTTTATTTCTTTTTTAAAAATTTTATCCCTGATAAGCACATTTGTTTGACACGAACGACAACTCAGGTAGAGATTGATAACTTTTATCCACTTTATATGACAAGAGCGATAACTTAAGTCCTGGGATACACTTCTAGTATCGCTAAATTCGGCTTATTAATTGAAAAAAAAATCAACCATTTGAAGAAAATCATTGAAAGATATCAGCTCGTGCAAGGTTTGGCTTTCATAATATTTTATTTCTCTCAAAATGTAAAACAAAATAATGATAATAAAACGATGGGGGGGCTTCGAGTTGCCCTGGTGCTCTCAGAGCTAATGTTCAACTTGAAACAGATCTATTTGTGATGTCTTTGTATTGCTTCCTGTGATTGTCAAGTCTTGTCTTTGTTTGTTGCCAGTGGTGTCTGGGGTGGTTTCCTTCACCCATTGCGCTGGCACACCGTCATATTAGTGATGAATGATACAATTGTAAAATACCCTTGATTATGACATTAAACCCCAATCAAACAAACAACTCGCATAATTTATAATATATATTGTTTATATTTTTTCCAGCTTGTGTATGAATTTTTTCTGAGGTTTTTAGAATCACCAGATTTTCAACCGAGTTTGTCAAAAAAATACATAGACCAGAAGTTTGTACTTCAGGTAAGTCTGACTGAATGGTTGACCCATTCTTGCATGTATATAAACGCTGCTACACTTTGCTTGTTACCTGTGTAAGGTACAAAACAATGTAAAACCGATACATGTGTAAGTTGTTGTCTCTGATCTGGTGGCATTTCGACATTTAGGCTGTACTTTACCTGATTAGGGAATAGGGATATCATGAAACTGAGTGATCAACCTCTATTAAGCCTTCCAGAAAAGCCTCCATTGGGAATTGTCTTTTTCAACTTGTATGTTTACCAGGTGATTGTTTCCCACGTAAATGTTAAAAGACAAAAACAAAAATGGCAGCAGTAATGTTAGAATTAATACTCTTAATGCTGTTGGAATGAAATTGGCCCTGAACCAATTATCTTCAGTCGAGCATAAAACACATTTATCTGTCGCCTAATAAATTTCACCTCAACGATTTCACGCCACCTTACATGAAGTAGGTATTCTGATTATGTGTCCAGTTGTCTGATAGCCAGCATCTTATCTATTGATTTCTTTAGGCAAGCTTGCTTGCTTCATTGGATGTCATTGGATGTGTGTATTTTAGTATGATTCTGGGGAGTTCATTTTTTCTCTCTCAGACCTTTAGCTGGTGTTGAGTTAGGTCTTTAATGAAATTTTGTCATTTTTTTCTTTCATGTTCATAGACTAGGGACGCTTCAATGTGTCAGTTTCAGACCCGAGGTATCGATTATAATTTCTAGCCAACTAATTCTGTATTTGAAGATACAGGAGTTATAGTGTATGCTTAACAAAAAATTTGTTACACTTTGCAGTGTATTGGACTTTGCGATTCTACCCAATAAAACATCAAAGCTCTCATGTATACAAACCAACTGAATAAGACTGTTTGGTCAATTAACAATTATAACAAAACTCCACATTTGACAATTTTTGATTGTTCAGTTTACAACGGATTAAATATTATTATTAAGTCGTACAATCAGTTGTACCCCAGCCTTATGTGTCTCTCTTCATTTATTCAAAATATATGTATGCAGTAATAACAGACCCGTGACCTTGGCTTAATGGTTAGTTTGTTTGCTTGCTAATTCTCCTTCGATGTACCATCCACGGGTTCGAGTCCACCTGTCCACCATCAGGTATATGAGTATTAAGTCACATGATGTGGCTTCGGCAATAGCGGGGATGGTTTTTATGAGATTTCTGCAGTGTTCCACCAAATCGAAGCAATGAACAATGTGAAGTGAACAATCCGCTGTCATCTGAGTGAAATACCTTTGAGTATGATGTTGACACCCCAATCAAACAATCCTGCAATAATAACAGCTTTGTATGGACAATCAGTAGATACATTACACAATATGCAGGATACCACATGAAATGAAAGGCAAATATAAATATCAATGTAATGATGTGTTACTTTGTGTATAAGAAAGAGCAGAGTAATATGTATAAATTCCAGCGATCACCTTATTACCATGCATGCAAGCTGTTTTAAAAGGCAACACTTAATAATAAAAAAATCTTGTCATAAGTATTTATGAACATTATTCTCCCAAAAGGCTCCAAATGTAATCCATATGACAACATTTGATGTCTTGGGGTAGATCATTTTTTGCTCTGTGGCTTTGAACTTAGCTGATTTGTCATGATGATATGCATTGTCAATTTGTACACTGCTTTATTGCAGTGAATTGCACCCTGCTTTAGGTACATGTACATTGTTCAGCCCTTGTACCACACTGATATTAAACAGGCAGTTGTGAGGGCACTTCGTGTTGCCCTGGTGATCTGTGAGTTAACGGGCATTAAGAATCTTAGATGTTTTGTGATAGTCTTTATCTTATTGTCCTGTCTCACAAGTCATTATTTGTTGTCCGTGGCTGCCTTTCTCCCATCAATGGGCTGGTAAACTGTCCTATCAGTGAAATAATCTTAAATATGACATTAAACCCCAATCAAATGAACAGGCAGTGACATTAAGTGTGGTTTTCTTTATCTATTTGGCTGGTATGCCATCATAGGAATTCAATACATGTCCGACACCTGCTGTGTAAAAAACCCCACTCAAATCAAGAATCAATCCTGTGACGTGTACATTTCATATAGAAATTGTTTGGCATCCCTACAAACTGGCAGTCATCTTTCTACATTTCCTCTAGTAGCTGTAGTCCCCGTTAAGCCTGGAACATTTCCTGTCTGGCCCAGATAATTGATAGTAGTTTGATTCCATATAACATCCATCAGGGTTATCTAGAGCAGAATTAGGCTCTTTGTGTTCCAAAACATTTCCTACATGTATTGATGGAGGCAACATGAAGCAGATCTGTAAATGTTCACACTGTCTTTATGCTGGGCAGTTTCTACTTGCCTTGCATTTTTTATTTGGAATAACATTCGTACTACGTAAAACACAATCAAACCTTTCAGACAAGACTTTTGTACCCATTTCATTAATGCAGGGTCTTAGTCCTTCAAAGTCGTTTCATTTCCAAACCAACCCCCTCAAAGCAGGTGAGACGCATTGCTAGCTATAAGCCTGTGTCGCTCTCTGTGTTCTTTTAGTACATGTTTGTGTGGTTTTGCTGAGCATGTCTTTTCCAGATATACACTGCCCGCAGCCGTGGCTTCGTGGTGGCATGTGCTCTTCCTAATTGTACACCACTTTACCGTTCACGGGATCGAGTCTGTCTGTCGACCATCAGGTATATGAGGGAGTCTCAAGATATGGCTCCGGCAATCTGGGGGTGGTTTTTACAAGGTTTCCTCCCTGTTTTCCACCGTAATATGGCAAGGAACAGTGTGAAGTGGACAATCGGTCGTCATATAAGTGAAATATCCTTGAGTACGACGTTTAACCTCAATCAAACAAACAAACAAAAATCCAGCAATACACTGACTGTATTTATTAAGTTGATGAAATTGAAACATTAAACATACATGTATCTTATTATTTACATATTTGTAAGGCTAGATATATATTTTTGTTTGCAGTTATTGGATTTGTTTGACAGTGAGGATCCACGAGAAAGAGATTTTCTAAAGACTGTCCTCCATAGGATCTATGGCAAGTTTTTAGGACTCAGGGCTTTTATCAGAAAGCAAATAAACAATATTTTCCTTAGGTAAGTTCTTGGATTTTTGGATTTTTAATTTGTTTATAATTATATAAATCTGGCAATGAAGTGAGGATATTGTTTACCAATGTTATAAGACCTCGGAACAGCATTTGTCACACTCCTATCTCCAATTTGAATGAGGTTTATCTCAGTTTTCAACTGTATTTAAGCAAAGGACATTGTGAAATGGACAATCTGTCAACATATAAGTGAAATACCCTTGAGAACAATGTTAAACCACAAACAAGCAAAGTCTGAGACCTCATGTGAACTTTTGAAAGTCACTTGCCCTTTAAATCGTAAACCATTAAATATATGTGTTTTACCTGGGATCACAATATACAGGGATATGTAACAGCAAGCTTTAACCTTGAATTGCCGATGAAATCACTAACTCTCTCGCGGAAACTGACGAGATGCTTCATCAGTTTGCAAGCGAAGAAGACTGTGTTGAATGAAACTAACTTGATTTCCGTCTTTAATATTTCCATTTTACAGCTGCTATCAGAAATAAAAAGACTTAAGTACATATAAACAACTATTTTTTATTCCGTAGAAAGTAGTATTATAACTCTGAGAAAATGCATTTGGATCAAAAAACGATCTGCTGTTGGACTAGAAAAACTTTGTACTCGCATATCCCTGAATTTTGTAATCCCAGGTTTTACAGAATGATAATCAACATGCTTCATTTCAGTTTCCACCTCGGTGGTATCAAACATGTATCAGGACTATATTTAATTATCACTTCTCCTACACATTACATGTTAACGTTTTGTAGAATTGTTGTTAAATTTAAGTAGACGTGTGGCTGTGGTTAATCACTGTTAAGCTGCATGGATCATATAGAAGGCAAACAACCATACATTTACAGTGTAGTTGTTGTTGTAATTGAACAAGGTAATAGGATGTGTTGATGTTCTTGTTGCTTTTTATTTCAGGTTCATATATGAAACAGAACAGTTTAATGGGGTGGGGGAATTATTGGAGATATTAGGCAGGTGAGTTATCTTAGGTAGTAAGGAAATATAAATTATGTTTCTTAATGGGCTCAGGTGCGTCTGTTATTTGTTTCTGTCTGTGGCATTTTGGAACATCCAGCCTGACTTTAAATGTTTCCTTGGAGAACGCAAAGAACCAAAATTAGAAAAAGACATCAGCGTTTTTCTCAACGTTAATTATTTTTGCTTTAAAACATGGACTAGAGAAAACAAAAGCCTATATGTTAAAAGCATATATTCAGTTTGCTTTATACATGCAGAAAGAAAAAAATAATGTGCTTGTTTTTAATGGAACAAGTTATAAAATTTGCTTTAAAACTCATATAAACTATTTATTACAAAGATGTATCAATAAATTGTGATATTGATATACTATTTATGGCCAAGATTTATCAACAAATCGGAATGTTGATGACATTTACTGCAATCAACTTGTAGAACCAATAGTGCGACATGAAGCAAGGAGATTTCCAATGGTGGGAACTGTTTAAAGCAAGCTTCCTTTTTGTTCTATTTTAAATAAGGGATTTCATCAAGGGTCGTTACTGGAAAGATGGGAAACATAATTCATGACCTGATTCATCTTACTGTAGCTGTCACTAGGCTTTTTATTATTAATTTATTGACCATATACTGATCAGATGACGTTACAGAAACAGACTGATGTTACATGTACTTTGAGAAAAGACCTTTATATCTAATGGGGAGTTAGGGCAACCTGCTTACAAAACATTGCCGACTGTCGGTTTACAGAAAAATACAGCTTTAAAATTCTTACTTTTGCAAAGTGTAATAATATCCCAAGCTACAGATATTACCTTGAATATTGTCTTTATTGCTCTTTCAACCACAGTAGAGTTGCCCTACCCTGCTACAAAGGGGCTATATTATTTCACAAAGGGAAGTCACTCTGATCTGTTGTGACCCCATAACACGTGTTTTCGGGTAGAGCACAAACTCTTATTATTTAATAAGTTGTGAAATCTTGTGACTCGTACCTTAAGTGACTTGATCGTCTACAGCTTTAAAGATTTTTTGTTAATTTTATTCCTAACTTTGTAGGTCAAGTGAAAGCTTAAAATAATTGAGCTGAGAACTGAAAATTTTGCTAATGACTGTATTATTGAGTTGTTTTCATTTTATAGTTTCAATAATTTGTCCTGATTTGTACAAGCTGTGAACTCTATGAAATGTTAACAGGTGTTTAGGAGAGAGCTTCCTTTTGCCCTGGGGCTCTCTGGGCTAAGGGGCATCAGGAAGCCGCAGCTGTTTTATGATGACTTAGTATTGCATCTTTTCTCCTGTCTTGTCTTTGTGGTGTTGACGATGGTTTACGCCACCAATCGCCCGTGGTCGTGGCTAAGTGGTTAGCGAGTGCGCTTTCGGATCCTACTTCGATGTACCGTTCACGGGATCGAGTCCACCTGTCGACCCTCAGGTATATGAGTGAGTCACAAGATGTGGCTCCGGGGGTGGTTTTTATGAGGTTTCCTCCTGGTTTTCCACCCTAATAGGCAAGGAGCAGTGTGAAGTGGACAATCCGTCATATAAGTGAATTACCCTTGAGTACTACGACGTTAAACCCCAATCAAACAAACAAACAAACGTCACCAATCTGGCCGTCATATGAGTGAAATAACCTCTATTACAATGCAAAAATCCAATGAAAAAACCAAACCACATAGTATTGTGCTGTGTTTCTGATCATTTTTAGAAGCACACCACGGTCCAACAACCATGGGCACTGGCTGCATTATGGTTGCCAAAATGAAGTTTGTCCCTCTTACCAATGTAATTTATGAGTTTGAGTCCTCTTAAGCTATTTAAAGATTGTCTCTATGGGTCAGGCTACTTTTGACAGTTTCTCTTTTTCCTCTACAACTGAAAATAACATTGCTGTGCAATCAGACTATAACCAGACCTGTATGACGTCCCCTCTTTTTTCTTGTTTCACTTAGATGTGGCATAACGCTATTGTAAATTTTGATCCTATGCACCAGGCACGGTAAGATTCATAGAAGATTATGGTCTTGGTTATCCAATAAAAAAAACATAAATGTACAATATTATACAGCAAAAATCTTCAGCTTATCAAGTTTTAGAGAGCAGTTTTATCATGTCTGTCTTTGGCCATTCTAGATCATCCAATCAACACTGTTTGTGATTTGCATATGGCTGATACCACAATACTGGGGGAGCTACATGTATTTAGATCTGTCTTAGATATGTCCGTTTCTTTCACTGCTATATCTCTTTCATTGTAGCATCATAAATGGGTTTGCTTTACCACTGAAGACCGAACACAAACAGTTTCTTATTAAAGTTCTAATCCCTCTTCACAAGGCTCGAAGTCTCAGCCTTTATCATGCACAGGTGAGTGTTGATTGCGCTGTCAAAAATATGTCAATAAATACATATTAATCTCTTATAGTGGTATTTCAAGTTTTCATTTACCATTTTCGGGGGTTATGTTGCAATGTACGAGTGCATTGGATGTACCAGTGAATGTGGTGTAAAACACTAATCTCTGATTTGCTTCAAATTACCTCTACTAACCCTATTTCAAGTTCTCTCTTATTAGTTTGGGTTATGTTGTAACATACCAGTGAATGTCGTGTAAAACACTTATCTGTCAATCAATTTATTTATTCATTAAGTAAAAATAAGGTCCTATAAATATGTAACCACAGTACAGCTTTTTTGAGTTTGCAACACCGCTGAACATCACACAACTTGATATTTTTTGGAAAGCATATTGATTAGCGTAGCAATTTATTACATGAATTGTTTTCCTTGAACAAAAGTTTTATCAGAGAGCTGAAAAGCATGTACTAAGAGTTAAGGTGAGCTACAGGTGAAGATGGATGATGAATTGTTAAACCTTGGACCATTTACCTATATATTATTGTTTGTTTTCTCTCAACAGTTGGCATATTGTGTGGTGCAGTTTCTTGAGAAAGATGCCACTTTAACAGAAGAGGTAAGATACCAATATTACTATATATACACAAGGTGACCTACATACATAAATTGTTGATATAATATCCCTACATGTATACTCATGGCCAGCAGGCATCAATTGAATAAAAAATGTATTTAATTCTTGTGTAAAACTTTTGACTAGCAACTTATACTGACAAAATGAAAATTACATCTGTTTAATTTGTATATATCATTTCATTCATAATTTTTTTTTATATAAATCTCCATAAAATTGTATTCACAAAAGCCATTGTTTGCTTTCGTTTATTTTTTCAGCTTGTTTACAATGATTTTCACATAATTGAAAGCAGCTGTCAACCTGTTGAGTGAATGGTTTTATTTGATGAAACAAACATCCATACACACACGTCGATATATTGTCTACAATATATTTCTCACATTCCTTTCTGACTAAAATTCATTGATTTTTTTCAGGTTATAAAAGGCTTATTAAAGTTTTGGCCAAAGACGTGTAGTCAGAAAGAAGTAAGTTTGCCCTTTCGTCAGTATGGAAGATTTGTTGGTTATGAGAATATGACAACTTTGGTGTCCAGTTTACTGAATAACTAAACCAAGAATATGACCCTCTAAACCTGTTAATAGATTGTCCAAGACTCAGCATCTGTATGGAGTGTGCTTCAGTTGCTCTGGCACTCCCTGTTGCTCCGGCACTCCCTGTTGCTCTGATACTCCCTGTTGCTCTGATACTCCCTGTTGCTCCGGCACTCCCTGTTGCTCTGGTACTCCCTGTTGCTCTGGTACTCCCTGTTGCTCTGGCGCTCCCTGTTGCTCCAACGCTCCCTGTTGCTCCGGCACTCCCTGAGTTTACTCGCACATTACTGGCACCAGTTTTTGTGAGGTTTATAAGTTTTTCACTGTATTTTCATAAGGCAGAGTAGAGTTGGACAATCAATTGTCATGAGTGAAACACCCTTGATTGAATTTAAAAAAATTAATGCTTTTTGTGTTTTTTTATTGCAGGTAATGTTTTTAGGAGAGATAGAAGAAATACTGGATGTTATAGAACCTCAACAGTTTCAGAAAATTATGGAAGCTCTCTTTCGTCAAATTTCACGCTGTGTCTCAAGTAATCATTTTCAAGTGAGTCAATTTGGTGTTTTGACAACATCTATGAATACATTTGTTAAATGTAACCTTCTGTACTGAATCTCTCTTCATCAATTTGGGTCATACATTTTAGGTCTGTTGTACATTTGATGCACTCCCCCTTATGTGTACTGCTCATAGGTTCACCAATAGCATGCAGTTTAAAGCCATCTTTGAAGTACATTAAAATAGCTTTTAGAAGGACATTAATATCTACAAATATAAACATTTGTTAGGTATAAAAGGTAACAACTACTGGCTGGTTTCTTTAATTATAGCACATACTCAAGTCTCCCCTATATTGTGTTGTCTGACATGATCTTATACCAAACCGTGTAGATTGGTTCTGTCGAGCTGACCTACCACAGAGCTGCTCCAAGTCTTTTAATGTATAATTGAGACAGTGACTTGGACACACTCCTGGAAACTCATGCATCCTTACAACTAAAGATCTGACAAGTAAAAAACCCATGTCGGGTGGAAATTTTGAAAATATTTTATTTTGTGTTGAGAAGAAATTTGACATTTTATGCAGGTGTGCCTAGATGTTTTCTTGATCGTTCTAAATCCTTAACAACCATGCACTGATTTGCTTTCTTTGGGTTGTGACTTGTCACTGTTTGTTGCCTTGGGCTTTTATGTGAATTGTTTACTCACTTTGTGCCTTCATACTGTTATATGAGAGAAATAAGCTTTAATAAGTGATGTAACCCCAAGCCAACCATGTACAAAATCCCTGCTTTATAGCCTCTGATAAAATAATGCCTGTTTGTCGTGGATTGCCAGAACAGGGTTTACTTTTAAACATCCAATCAAAATCTTGTATTGGCTCTTTCTAGTTTCAGTTGTTTTTTAGATGGCCATGTAACCGGGCACTGCTTTAGATCGGACATAAACAACTGCAGTGTGACACTCCCCCAATGACCTACTTGATTTCCTTTGCAATGTCAGAAGTAAACAAACCATTTCATATAATTGAACAATCTTTAGAGTACACCAACGTCATAATGAAGAGAATGAATTGCCCTTGAGCACAGCTTAAAAGTCAATCAACCAATCAAACCCCTGTTTTTCCCCCAAAAGATCTATATTGAAATACCTCTTAAAGAAGTCCTTCTAATGTGTATGACTATTTTGCTGCAGGTTTCAGAACGAGCACTGTACTACTGGAACAATGAGTACATAATGAGCCTGGTGGAGGAGAACTCTAATGTGATACTACCCATCATGTTCCCAGCATTGTACAAAATCTCCAAGGAGCACTGGAACCAGACTATTGTGGCCCTGGTTTACAATGTGCTCAAAACCTTCATGGAGATGAACAGTAAACTCTTTGATGAACTGACGGCTAATTACAAGGCAGAGAGGCAAAAGTAAGTCACCCATGAGAATTTCACTTATGAGCTAAAATCCACTAATTGCACAGTAGTTTTTTTTGGTTAACTAGTGATTTATTTGTTCATAAATTGTTGAGGTTGTACATTTGTGAGACCTACACACAGCATGCACCTTGTCATATGAATGAAATAGCCTTGAGCACTGCGTTATAGACCATTCTATTAAAAGAAACATTTATACACTGAGCACAAGTGAGTATTGAAGAAATATCTTTTAAAATTAAGTTTTTTAATGTTATCTGAAATGATTTTTAGTCAAAAGTTTTTTAAATTTTGTATTTTTTTTTTCATAAAGCTAAGAGAGCATGTAAGTCTTGTTCTCTTCTACTTCACTTCCTGGTACCTCGTTTAAACTCTGTCGCTATGTGTTGAATACCCATCCTTTTTTATCTTTCCATTTCTGCTAGAACTAGACAAAATTGTACGGTGTACCCAGAAGTGGAGTGAGCTATGTGACGTATCACAGATAACATGGCTTAAGTAGGCAGGTTGTTACATTGTTTTTTTTTTATTTTGTAGAGAAAAGAAGAAAGAAAAAGACAGAGAAGAACTTTGGAAAAAGTTAGAAAAATTGGAAGTGAACAACAAGACAAAGATCAAGTCTTAACAATAATGCGTGTTGATATCGTCTGAGGAGAGTGCTGTCAAGGGAGTTAACCATGGCTGTAACTAGATTGTAGTTGTGCCAAACAGGCTGTCTCTATACGGCATCGTATTCACTGTTCTGCTGAGTCCCTGTGGAGCAATCAGCTGACCATGTGGGTGTGGCCAGCTCCTCACTCTCCTCTCTTCATAATAAACAACTTGTGATCACTGTTGTACCAGGAGTAGAATACAACTTACCTTCATTGGGCAGTGAAAAAATGTGGCCCGGCCTTGTATGTCCAATGTTCGTGATATATGTAGTGAAGGCAGTTCTAGGTTGGGCTTGTCTTGTTGTGTGTCGGGAGTGCCCCCTCCTGAGTCTCTGTGTTATTAGTGATCAAGCTGGCTGCTATGGTAACTTTACCATTAAAGTATCCTCTCTTCACCCACTGTTTATTCTTTGTACAGGCTGAATGGCTGATAATGAGTTACTAAATATAACTTTATTACAGCAGCGTGACTCTTGTTTTGTGGGAAAGTTAAACTGTGTTTATAGATTACATAATAATATAACACCTCTGAAACTAATATGGTCAGAGTCTATCCTCATTTGTCTTTGTACTGAATTGAAAAGTAACTACAGGTACCTTCATATCTTCAAGGGACCTTTAGCTTGTGTGGTTTACATGTGAAATACTTCATGATTAACAACCATACTGTGCACTAGTGCTGGAGGAAAACTTAATGCTGATACATCTGTAAGCCGTTTAAATGGAAAGTGTGTCACAGAATGTAGAACAAAGGTCTTACAAAATTGTCACTTTCAGCAGAACTGTGCTAATAAGGCAGAGCATCTAACGCCGCGAAGGAGCAATACACCATGCTGTACTTGAATGCTGGGACAGGCATGTCACTAGTTTGGAGATCCCTGGACGAACAATTTAAGTCGAGCGGATATGTTATGTTCACAGGTATACAGCTAACGTGGATGCATATTCTACAAAGCCAAAAGTTCAATCTTACGAACAAACTACAAAGCTAAGGGCCTTCTGTCTGAGATCAGTAGCATGTGCCCACAGTAATGCTGTCTTTACACTGGAGCAACATTATTTTTCCATCTGACCAAAAATTTTATAGTTGTGTTTTTGTGTAGCCACCAACTGTTAGTAAAATACCATTGAGCACAGCATTAACACCAATCAATCAATCAATCAATCAAGCTTAGCGAAACAAGTTTGCTCACCACACTTCAATATTAAAAACGTACACAGCTTTAAAAGTCCAAATTTAGTCCATGGTGTTTCTCTATTTCCTTCCCACAACGTTAAGTACTCGTGCTTTAACCCCTTAATCTTCGAGCTGTGATGTGTCAATCATGGTTTTGTGCCCAGTTCCCTTTTGACTTCCACCTCTGATCAAACAAGTGGCAAGTGTGCGTGGATAATAACTGTCCAACTAATCAGTTATATTAGAAATGATGTCATAGTCTGATGACATTAGAATTGCATTGGTACATGTACAGACTATGTTGCAGAAATATTTTGTGATATTAATGCATGTGGTTCTATTATTGAACAGGTACAAATAATGCACTAGTTTCTCATAATGTCCTGGTGTGCTCCATGTAAAGCCGAAATCAGTTGAAGATGTAGGTTATCGTTGTTCCATCAAGGACTATTTCAAATAATAATTTAAAAGCATTGAGTTAAGTAAGCTTTGTAAAATGAACAGTACCTACCTTAAAAGACTAGCCTGCTAACACTGTTGCTGATATCCATGGCTTGGTTACAACTCCTATGTCTGGCTAATAATAAGTGATATTTTTTTCAAGAAATACTGCCTGCAATGCTGTAATATTTCTCTGACCACATCAGGGTGTTTATACATGTACCAGAGCTATATTTATAATGTGTGCTTTATCTCTCTTACTAGCTATACTCGGGAAAGATGTATTATATGTGTATAATAATACGGCTACATGTGTGTTGATGTCTTTATAGACTTGTTTCTGTATAAAGTTCACACAACTGCTGTCAATGTCTCGAAAATCGGAGTTGCCGGCAAAATGTATGAAGTTGGTTTAAATAACTTAGTTGTATGAAGTATCAAATATTTGTGTAAATTGTTTGCTCTGGCTATTTTATTTTGTTTTATTTTTTTTCCATGCTATTTATTCAATGTCTTACTGATAAAAATGCATAATTTGTATTTTTCATTTTTACATGTATGCATTTATTGTGTGCTGCATGACAGTCAGTTTTGGTAGTGAAGAGTTACACCCCTTTGTATAGCCATTGAAGTCACTGGACTTACTCCCTCTGCTAATGAACTCGAATAAACTCTTCCTAATCTCAATTTATATACCAGTGGCCGTATACTAAACAAATAATTTTTAATTGATGTTACATCATCTGTACTTTTGTTTTAATTATAGAATTTCAACATAACATTACTCGTTATCCTGAATAAATAAACACAGTGCTTCAGAGTTTAAAATAAATTTTACAAAACCATTTTATGTTGTTTTTTTTTTCTTTTTTATAGTATAAGGTAAACTCCAGCTATTAAAAAAAACTTATTACAGCAAAAACTCAGTGCAGAATAGAGACTAAATGATGAATAGGACAGACAAAAAAATCTTAAATTGAAATTGAAACATTATTTCAGATGCATAATAAATTTTAGCCCATATATGGAATGAAACGTATAAAATTATTCTGCGGCTAGCTGGAGTTATTAGGGTAAATGATTTGAAGTGTTTTGTGAACCATCCTTTGCTGTAGCAGCTGAGCCCTCTACACATAGTGAAATACCTTTGAGCACATGTGGTATGTATTTAGTGAAATTAAAATGTCAGTAAATACAAATCTTAAGCCAATTATAAGATCGATACAAATCACCATTCTTAATCTTTTATCATCATCTTTATTTCCAGACTGAATGTTTATGTTTATGTAATAAACGAGAATTTGTAAAATCTGAAAGGAAAACTAAAATACACACTTGTTGATCTACTGAACGCACATGAGATGAATTTCATTCTTAAAACACCAAAGATGAAATATAAGTCATTGCTGTCGTATTTAAATCATGTCATACCACTTTTTAGTTGATTTTTTTATGAGAGTTAATTAAATGTTAAAATTACGTTCACAGATTTAAACAAAAAATTGGCGCGTTCAGAAATGTATTGCTGCACCAAAAAGAAATGACTTCTGATCTGTAATATTTACAGAATTATGTAAATATTCTCGGTTCATTTGGTTATAAATTCATCATACATTTAACTAGTAAATTAATTAGCAAGCCTTGTTTAAATTGTCAACATATAGACCATAACTGACATTACATAAAATATTTGAGAGTTTTTTTGCAGCTGTCAGTTTTGGTTGAGTTGAAAAAAACTAAAGAGTCCAGACTGACACAAGGAATGTGTTTTTAAATTGATGAGGTATTCAATGCTTTTCTATTGGCTTATGTTGCTGGACTAGGAACACTTGATAAAAGTGATGGATTATAAAACTTTTGCTACCCCGAGAACTGTAAACTATCCATGTCGGTACATGTATTTTCAATTCTCTGGCATTTAAATACGAAATTAAATGTATAGTCTATTTACAGTCAAATTGCTCCTTTAATATGCAATGGCCAGTTCAATATTTGGGAAACATCTCCGAAAAATAAGAAATTAACATGTTGGTGCATGTAATAAAGTCTCTATGACTTTATTCTGTCCCAATATTAAATCAAACTGCCCATATAATGTGAACAGTATGTTTGATCTCAGATGAGCTGCAACAATCAGACAGCATCTTTACTAGCAGAGGGTCTCGCTAATATCAGACAATCCATTTAATATCATATAGCTTAATTATTTACTATGGAAGGTCACGTTCAACATCTGATGATTGTGATATTAGACAGCTGCTTAACTCTGAGGCAATATTGAACCAAATGATCGAATACAGGTCAGCCTGTTAAATAGCGAATGCCGATTCACTGTCAAATTTTGGACAGCCAATTAACTCTTAGACAGCCTGTTCAAGGTACATGCAAGACTACATTTTCTTTACAGATTTAATTTAGTGACTGATTAATAAACTCCTCTTCTGGGAAAGTAGTGGTCAATTGGTAGGGATTCCATGTTGTTACTCTTAGAGCTAAGGGGCAACATGAAGCTCATATGTTCTGGTTTCTAGCCACGTAAATGGGCACACTTTGTGTTGTTTCAGGTTATTATTTGTTGTTCCTGACATACTGGGTGTTGTCTTTCACCCGTTGGGCTCACACGCTGTCCTACAGTGGAAAACCTTAAATATAGATTCTGTTACTCCAATGAAAACACATTTTGCAAAATGACATGTGAAAAGCTTTTGTGTATCATAATCCAAGTGGAATACACTGAAGTCACTGTGAGATTTGCTGTACACATGTAATATGAGTTGTTCTGTATTATGCACTCCACGGATCCACTGATTCGTCCATCACGCTGGTCGTGTTCTATTTAAATACCATATTATATACAGTCATCGTGCGTCAAGTCTTGTCTTATTCTACATGTAAAGTGACATATGTACAGTGATATGTGATAGTCTATAACCTTGAAGCAGTCAGAACATCAGGACTTAAAGATGCTGAGAAAAAAACACTCCAACAATATTGGTTATGTAGTATGTGTGATAAATATGAGGTAAAACAAAAACTGAACTGGATTCAAACCTTAATGAAAAAATATAAAATTTAAATGGCTTGTAGATGCGTTAGAAAACTTGCTCTGCACCCCCAAAAAGAGGAGATTGTCTCATTCCTAGCACAAGTTGAAGATCAAGACGGTGTCAAGAAAAAATCCAACCACAATGACTGAATCAGAAGTTAGGCTTTGATGGATTTTGAGAGTTTCGTGCATTGATAGAAACAAGACTATAACAAATTTGACATGATGAACACCACGTCTTACGGATATTCACTTCTATGCTGTGAATATAGATCTTGCTAGAATAAGGGCATAAGCTTTAGCTGAGGATGCCAGTGAGATTGACACGGAGAGATGGCTACAAATGGACCAGTAAATGTGGTAATGGATTGGTTAGCCAATGTTCACAAATTTAGGAGACTAGAAATTGAGCCATCAAAAGTGGTCAGTGAAAATAGGCTTTAACTTGGTGTCGGCAGTAATACTATAAAACTGTTTAAGGTCTTCATTCTTTGAACGATCAGTTTTTCAATGCATGGTTTTATTTCATACGTTTGTAGGGTAAATACATGCCTCCTTTTTTTGTAATAAATTTGTATTGAGTTTTGAGTAAACACTTGCATAATTGTGGACAAAATTAGTTGGAAAGGATTGAGTGTAGGACAAACAGATTCTGAGGTTAAAGATTTTAATTTGCTTGAGTATGTGCTCATCGCTGAAAATCATTAGAATTTTTTTTTTATGTTTTTGTTCTTTTCATGTTTAATAAAATTTTGTTCAGGAAAACATACATTAATTTTGGTTATCCAAAATCTGCAGAACTAATTACTTTTAAGTCTGTGAATTAAATTTTGTTTTAATTTTTTAATTTTTTTTTTAGCTTTGTTCATTTGCATATTTTTAATTAAATGAAGAATGAATAATTCTGCGAAAAACTTTGAATGATCTGTGACAGGAGACTTTATACTCTACCCTGAAGATTAATGTTCAATGTGTAAATATTAAAATTAACCGGTGGCAACTAAAGGCAGATTCTTGGCCTGATTTGGTTCTGTGATTGTATCTATATGTTGAAGAATTTTTTCATTAGGCCAGAGACATAAGGGAGTAATTATTGACTGCACATGTTTGTTCTTGGTACCCAGGTAGCTCAGAAAATACACATGACTGGACTGTTGCAGTGAAAAATCTTGACTTCTTTGTGGTCATTATCGATAAGTATATCTCCTTAGAAATCATGACCACAGCAGTTCGAGAAGCTGTGATGACAAAAACCCAGTCTTGCTTTTGTTGATTATCTTAGTGACCTGGACCGTGTTCACAAAGCCAGTTTAGCTTATGTAAATACCATGAGGACCAGTATTGAAGACCTACTGCTGCATGTTACATGTACGTTCAACATAAGCTAAGGTTTCTTTGTGAAACAAGTCCCTGGAACTCATGTTGTATCTAATCTACGTGCACATAGTAACGGATGCTCACTCCTTAGATATTTAATAATTTTGAAGTTTGTTGGTCAGACACCAATGAATTTTCAAAATCATTTAATATTGAATGCGAGAGAGTGACTGTCTGTCACTAATCTACATGTATACTATAATACATGGTATACATAGTGTAATAAAGTAATGTCATTGAATTAATCCAATAATTCAGAAAGCTGGATTATCAGAGATTTGCTGCCATAATCCAATAAAGAGACTTCTCTTATTTAATAATGTACCTATTTCTCATCATCCTTCTAAAAACAATAATAATAAAAAAACTTGACCATTATGCTTGAGTTTGTTATAAATTCTTAACTGAATGGATGACTTATTGTTCTATAATAAAGTGTGGAATAGGATTAATGTTGTAAATGAAACTGAATATGTGACTATATAACAGGGCAGTTTGGATTAGAGAGAAGACTTTTGTATTTCTCCAGCACATATTGGTCAAATGTGTATAAATGAGATGAAAGTAGATATGTGTACAAGGTACACACGATGCTTAAAATGTGTACTTGTGATCTGGAAAACGATTGGACACTCCGAGGAGAGGGTTGTATGAGGGTAGAGTTCAGGTGGTTTATTTTAAGATCAATTCTGGCACTGACTGCCTCCACGTTAGTGAAATAACGTTTTATACATCACACACATAATTTCACCTGTAAGGAATAGTCAACTGTGTGCCAGCTCTGTTATATCTATGAGTGATTGTTCAATTAACACACTTTACTGACACACACAATGTTAAATCGCGGTCATTATTATAATTTAGATAATTATTATTTTAGAAAACATGTTACTTAAGTGAAACTTATAGTTAACTATTTACATGAGGTTATGTCCTGGCTTCGGTAAGCACTGGCTATGATTTTTTTATTATTATTTTGAAAATTTGGTCAGGATATTTCTTTTTTGGTTTTGTTAACTATTATTGTATATATTGTTGTAAAATGTTGTTTTTGTAAGCTATTAAAGCTCATGAATCAATTTTGCTGGACGCCTGTTAGAATGCGAGATACCTGCTCGACAAAAATATGTAAATTTCTTTTTTTGTTTTGACAGTAAATTGGATTAATCTGATTGTAAATATTGTGTGAAGTGCTATAACACAATCCCAGTCTATGGAGTAGTGTATTTTTCAGTAGGTAGTGAAGCTTTACTGACCAATAAAGGCTGTTACTGACTAATACTCTGTATTTATCTTTCTTTCATACACCATGGGACTAGTCTGTTTTATCTCACTTTTTTAAACACCATACAAGCCCGTGCTGTTGGGGAGAAAGGACTGAACGGGGTCTTTCCATAGTGATGCAAACTTATCTTAGGAGGACCAATTTATAGGTTTCCCAAATTGTTTGCAGTCTTCGTCGAAATTTGCATTTTGCTACTGATGTTGGCAAACTTTGTCAATCCGATCATCAATGAAGTTTGTATTATAATGCAATTTTGCTTTATTTTTCATAAATGCACATTTATGTATTTAAAAATCAACAAGGCAACAGCAAAAGTAAATGTTAGTTTATGTAACTAAATTTTACATGACCAATTTATAAAGGTTAATATGCCAGAAAAGATAACAGAACAGGCCTGCCAAATGAATGCACTCTGTTTTATTTCACTTTCTTTGATACACAATATGACTATAGCCTAGGGTTTATCTCGCTTTTATATACACCATAACTGTACTAGGTTTTATTTCCCTTTCTTTGATACACCATAGGACTAGTTGAGGGTTTATCTCGCTTTTATATACACCACAACTGCACTAGGTTTTATTTCACTTTCTTTGATACACCATAGGACTACTCTCAGTTTTATATCACTTTTTTAAACACCATAGGACTAGTCTAGGTTTTATCTCCCTCTGATACAGCAGGACTACACTTGGTTTTATCAGACTTTGACACACCATATGACTAGTCTTGGTTGTATGTTTCTTTCATACACCATAGGTCTATTCTCAGTTTTATCTCCCTTTAATTTTTCAATCCCGGCTGCTCTAATTTTAACAAACTTTTTTGATACTCTGCCCAGTTTAGTACAATATATAGGCCTAATCACGATTTGTAGAGCTAATCCGTCATGTTATGCTGAAGGATTTGAGTGCTACACCTGTTATGATGTTCTCACTTCACCTGTAATAACTGTAAATAGAGCTTCCAGAAATCAGAGAGTTGACTGCTCGATTCAGGTGTCCTACTCCACAGTAACCAGTATGGCGACGAATCTGATTTAAACCAGAAGCCTATTCAACGGATCAGTCCACACAGTCGCTCAGTTGCACTCTCTATAGAACATTGCAGCTCAGCCAAGTGTCTGGGAGCGCTAGATCTTTTGAACACATCTCTGATCTAAATTAACTCACCAATATTTTATTAACAAAATCTTGCAGCAAATGGCCTTGATTGGACCAATCATAGAGGGGCCTCTAGGGAATTTCTGGTTAAGTATTACCAAACTGGTGTTTAGTGCACACTTTCCCCAAACAAGACAATTTTTTATAGTAAATGGCTTCCCATGTTAAACTTCCATAAGGTGATGCATTCTCGATAAAAAATGTCTGTAGAAAGTTTCATGGAAGTGTGCCCTGTCCTATTAGACCCAGGTATCTCTCCTAGGTTGCTTTCCTATATTACCGCCTAGGAACATGTTGGGTGAAATATCTCGATGGTGTTGAGTAGTGATTTCAAAATAATACACGGTTTGTTTGATTGGGATTTAATGTTGTACTCAAGGATATTTCACATATATGACAACAGATTGTCCACTTCACGCTGTTCCTTGCCTTATTTCGATGGAAAACGAGGGGGAAACCTGGTAAAAACCAATTTCCGGAGCCACCTCGTGTTACTCCCTCATATACTGAAGGGGCGGCAGACGGACTCGATCCTATGAACAGTACATTGAAGTTGTATTAGTAAACGCACATGCTAACCACTAAACCACGGCTGCAGGCCTACACAGTGTGAGGTTTGACATATCATGATGGGCACTAGTCTTTAAAAATTCTACAGCCAGATTTTCACCGTGATATTTAGGCCATACATATACCTGTTGTCTGTGAATCCACAAGTGAGCATGAGAACAGGGTTAGGGAATTCCCTGGCAGGCAAGCTTCGATTGGCTATAAACCCCATGAGATTCTGACTTGTGTGGTATTGTCACAATGCTCCGTCATGAATGATGTATGGATATAAACAAAAACTGTGCATGTTGTTCACCGGAAGTCTATATACTGGCTTATAAACACAATCCACACACTGATATAAACCTAGGGAATTGAGTCTAGGAGTATTCTGAAGCTAAATTAAACAGATAGAAACTAAATTCTCTACACAACATTTAACCTGGTTTATACTCCTTGATTTATAATTGGCCAAAAATTAAAATTGACAGATTTACACTAAAAAGAAGAGTTATGTACATTGTATTACTTTCAGGGATGACCAATGACAACTAGTTCCATTTGAGGGCTCTGCCCGTTAATGGGTGTTTGTGATACACTGGATAATGACAGGACCATGTAGAGACAGGAAAGTTTGCTTGCCTCCACTGGGTTCCAACAAGGGTATCTGGCTGGCCGGGCCAGCTCTCTAACTGTGTAAGTCTGGGGTCGGTTACTCAAAGCGCTATTAAATTTAGTCTGCTATTAGATGAGGTCCTATCTCTGATCAGCTATTAGTGATTTGATCTGGTGTCGGTGACAAAGTGTCTTTCAAGCAAATGGCACCTGAACTAGAGGCTCACGACAGAATGACCATGAAGAAATTTGCTGTCCAACTCATTCTAAACAAAAATGGTGAATTTTGTCAAACCACAGATATTCAGTATTTATCAGCATCTCAGAATGTTAAATATATATATTCTGCACACAAGACTGTATAGCATGCAAAGATATTTCCAAACAAGACTATAGCATGTGAAGATATCTCCACACAAGACTATAGCATCTCGCATATAAGACTGTATAGCATGCGAAGGTATCTCGACAAGACTTTATAGCATGAGAAGATATCTCCATATAAGGCTATATAGCATATCTTGCACACAAGACTTTATAGCATGAGAAGATATCTCCACACAAGACTGTATAGTATATCTCACACACAAGACTATATTGCATGAGAAGATATCTCTACACAAGACTTTATTGCATGAGAAGATATCTCCATATAAAACTGTATAGCATTTCTCGCACACAAGACTATATAGCATGTGAAGATATCTCCAAACAAGATCGTATAGCATCCGAAGGTATCTCCACACAAGACTTTATAGCACGAGAAGATATCGCCAAACAAGACTGTATAGCATGTTAAGATATCTCCAAACAAGACTGTATTGCATGAGAAGATATCTCTACACAAGACTATTGCATGAGAAGATCTCTCTACACAAGACAGTATTGCATGAGAAGATATCTCTACACAAGACTATTGCATGAGAAGATATCTCTACACAAGACAGTATTGCATGAGAAGATATCTCTATACAAGACTATTGCATGAGCAGATATCTCTACACAAGACTATTACATGAGAAGATATCTCTACACATGACTATTGCATGAGAAGATATCTCTACACAAGACTTATTGCATGAGAAGATATCTCTACACAAGACTATTGCATGAGAAGATATCTCTACACAAGACAGTATTGCATGAGAA
>JAQQZZ010077815.1:0-20016 GCA_030265115.1 Mopalia vespertina
CATGGCTAGTTAATAAAGCCTACGCGACGTATAACAGATATCTCGACCAAGTCACAGTATATTGATACTATCAGATAGTGGTGCCATAGATGCCGAGATCCGTATCCCTAAAAGTCAATCATACAATATGTTACGTACCGGTAGCCTTATTAAGCGGTTTACTACGTACATCAATGGGTTTGTTTGTTTTTTCACACACAGAGTAACAGCCAATTAAATTAAAAATAAAAACCAACTTGCACTCGCCATTAGGTTTTACCAAATTTCATATTACAATTAGTTATGCAAATACCTGGTTTACTCACTATCTGGAAACCAAATTTTCCTCAAGTTAAAAAATTCAACTTCGCTAAGCAGACGACAGACGGAGAGGTTTGTTCCTCCACCGAAAAAGAGTGTGTATATACAGGGGGGGATAACTCTAAGTGTAATTCCGCATGGAACCAGCCTCTTTGTGTCTTACTTATTTTTTTCTTAATATTATTTAGTGTTGAAGGTTACTTTGGACAATTGTTATTTTTCACAAGACACAAGTTACATGTTTTCGTTCTCTGCTCGTAACTTTTAATATTAACACATTTCGTATCGGTATTTAGATACTTCAGCGTTTAATTTCTCCTGGCCAACCTCGAATCATGCTTGGCATTTCTATTTACTTGATAGTCTTCTGATACAATTCGTTAAGATACGTATTCGCATCTAGGTATTTTAATGCATGTAGCCTACAACTTATGGCTGCTGATTTATATATTTAAATAAACAAAAACACGATCACACACACAATAAAAAATATTCAGAAAAAAAAAAGACCGTTCGTAATGACATCGATTATCATGCATGTCATTAATTTGCTGTATGTTTACTTCAGGCTAATTGATCAATCGCTATCGCCTGCCTCTCAAAACATATATCTGATTTTTCTCAACCGCAAAATTCATCACTAGGCAAATTACATCTATGTAGATCAAAATACACCGTCACTGTGCTTTGATGTAATTCAGCTGTTGATTTCTTTTTTAAAGATTCTTACAAATTTATTTCTTCTTAAATCAAAAGGTTATTTTATTTTATGTTGACCCACATTACACATTTTCAAAATTAAGCAAAGTGCATTTTTCATAACTATGGCAAAAAAGTAGAGCTCCGCCTTGTAACTTCCAGGTAAGATAGTGATGGTGCAGGTTTAATGGGTTTATTAGCAGTCTGCTTTGAAAAGCAAAATGGTACTTAATGGTTACAAAATGTACATATTGTTTAGGCACAGTCGCATTGCTTGTGACTTTTTAATAGTAATAAAAACACGTTGATTAACAAATTACTTTTTTTTCTCCGTATTTATTGTGTGTACGATAAACTCACGATCGAGTAAAATAATAACGTAAGAAAGTAAACATTTAAAGATTATCTCCCATTGTTTACTCAAACGAAAGTTTGAGATGGAGCTAAAACACCAAACGTTGAAAATAGGGCTTATGGAAATTTAACTGCAGTCTGTTGCTACCTCCCCTATTAAATAAAATAGAACACGGTTTTGATTTAAGGATAATTAAATTTGTTAGCATCGTTACACATTCCATAGTCCCGATGAATTTATACAGTTGTAATTAGGCACTGATGCATGAATGTAAGGAACTCCAAATCCAATCTTCAGGCCCACATAGGCTTAGATGTCTAACCAATATTTCTCTGTTAATGTATTATGTGGGCAAAAATAAAATGGAACCAATTTTTGATTTAAGGATAATTATACTCTTTAGAATCGTTACACAAAGTCTCGAAGTTTTTGATACAGTTGTAATTTGCCGAAAGAAAATTCATTGTAATTTGCTGACTATTTTAACAAAAACGGGTCCAGGTTATGTCAAGCCAATTATATCCTGGAGATAAGACGGCGATGGTTTTAACCAAATGTTCCTCTCAGTACCGGCCCGTGGCCTTGGATTAGTGGTAGCGTGTGCGCTTCCTAATCCTACTCCAACATACTTTTCACGAGTTCGAGTCGTCATATAAGTGAAATACCCTTGAATACGACGTTAAACCCCAATCAAACAAACAAACAAACCTCTCGGTATCGTATGTCTGCCCCGTTCTGGACCGTTCAGCAATGTGCGGTGACCCGGAGGCACTATATAGTGTACAACTAAAAGAAAGGTATAATATGTGGTACTATCCTATCAAATCCATTAATTGAATGTTAATTGTGTTGTTGTTTTTGTTACATTTTGATTTAAACGTTATTTACATTTGCCTCGAGTCCTTCGCTATAGATCATGTAGGCCTATATATATTTTAGAACAAGATGCTGTTCAACTTCCTTTTAGATTTAAAACGGCCCGCGGCCGTGGCTTAGTGGTAGCGTGTGCGCTTATTAATCCTACTTCGATTTACCGTTCACAGGATCGAGTCCGTCTGTCAACCTTCAGGTATATGAGGGAGTCACACGATGTGGCTCCGGCAATCGCGGGGGTGTTTGTTACGAGCTTTCCTCGATCCCTGTTTTCCACCGTAATTAAGTAAGGAGCGTACGACGTTAAACCCCAATTAAACAAACAAACAAACTCATTTTAGAACGAGATTCCGTATAACTGTTTTTCTTCTGGTTTCACTGTTGTACAAAAATATCCCAACAACAAAAAATGCCTGAATAATAAGACTAATATGGTAGTGTTTTTAATGTGTGTGTCGGCGTAATCTTATCTTTTAATGATTCTGAAGACCTTTATGACCTATAGCCTTTATAAGCGGGTAATCTATTTGGCTTTTATCCAAGACCATTAACTCTGCAAGGGTGATCGAAACATGATCCTGGGTATATTATTTGGGTCAGTGACGTCCTATATATTACATTTTGTGACACAAAACAAACTCTGATTCTAACGATGGTCACATTGCATACCTAATTGATCTGACTTTATGTACAGAAGTGTTCTAACTTTAGGGTATATATTACACCTATATCTGTAGGTTAGCTAAACATCAGGTGAGGTGTGAACGGGATAGTTTTTTGCTTATGCAAGTTCCTTCTGTTATATCTGGTTCTTATGGAGAAGAACGACATTGTGCTGTTACTGCGTTAGGTATGTGGCATCTTGTTAATCATATGTATTTATATTAAACAAATTTAATAGCAAATTTATTGATTAAAGTATGCTTTAGCGAATAGTGACAATCCGTTTGGACTGATTTCTCTCGTCGTTACAACAGCTAATATTTACTGAAAGTCTTTCAAATGTCAACAATCAAAACTTTAAAAACAAATGTAAATTTTTTGTTGTTGGTGAACTGTTTCTGAGTCTATTTAGAATACGTCTCGGTGTTGATCATCATAGAAAGTTGCATATTATTATTGTATAGAGAAAAGCATGCGTATATATGCGTAGGCCATATATTTTATGCGAAAATTTATATCGTATATAGCGCTTTGTCGTATTGTTGAATAAAATCCAATGGTTATATGTTAAGTTCCAGCTAAAGCTCTTATCAACTGTCGCAATCAAAAGTTGTTTAATTAACAACGCAGGCAAACTATATATACTCATGGATTAACAACTTCTGAGATTATATATACATGTAAGTGTTGATACTCCCGCCGTTTCCAAGTCTAGTTGGTCTTGAACCTTATTGTAAATGGAGGGAGTATCAACGCTAGACACCGTGTAAATAATCTCATCAGTTGTTAATCCATAAGTATAGTTTGCCTGCGTATTTCGGAATCAGGTGAGACTAGAAAAAATCCCACCAATTCCTATCTTATTCCAATATTACCAACTTAGCAATTGATTGCTATATATAGTTTCTTTATAAAGGATTATGAATATCCACGGTGTATTCACCTGACAAATTATATTATATCTGAAATCTTCTGGCTAAGGCATATCTCTATGAGTCAGATGACTCATAACTGTCATCATATGTAAATATTTGTAATAAATCCGCCTTATCATGGATAAAATTCGTGGCCGTTTAGTTCTATCTTGAGCCTGTGTAGCCCAATTCGTTTAGAGCGCTAACCCTTCTAGCCCGAGATACGAGCTCGATTCCCGGCGGAGACCAGCAACATTGTCTTTCTCTATACCAAAAACAACATGAATAGTAATAAATCCGAAACAATATTGGATGTTGTATTTCTGTGTATATATATACCTTACTTTTTCTTGCCCAATTAGGCATTCGATCCTGATGACAGCGTAAACATTACTATTGTGAAATTAACGATGTCAGGGTTTTACAGCTAATAATCCTTCACGCAATTTCTATAGTCTTCCATTCTGTAAAATTAGACATAGTGTTTGAATTGCAAATACATTTGTCCATTTGCCCTAATTAATAGGTCAAACAATCAATTAATTTACCAACAAGCTGGCGATGTTGTTACGTAATATAAAATATTCAGTTCATGAAGGCAATCAATGCTATATTGATATTGCCATTATAAAATCATCACCATCGTCACACTATGAATTCCATTTCAGCTTACGATGAGTTTCCCACCTGGTTGCAATCGATAGTTGCTTTATTATATCATGCCGTTCACAGCTAAAGATGTTAAGGATGTGGCGTGCCTTGTGTCATGTAAACTGTAAGTAAATATCTAGGTAGATTCATTTTAAAACGAAGCTTTTTTGATGATGATAAATTACTGGGGTTGAAATTTTCCACAGCGACCTTTGCTCATTTTGATCAGACAAGAACCGGTATATGTCCTCCAGAAATCTTGATAACCGACGACTATAAGTCTTTGCGGTGGCTACATGTAGGGCGGTTGTGCAGGGGTTGACGAAATCAAACAAATTAGGCTACCATTGCTACCAACTGCAATAATATAATGTTAAATAAGTCATTGGAGGGGAAAAGCTACTCGGTGTTCGTCCGTCGTGAATGTTTGTTAACATGTTAGCTTGAAAACAAATTCACAGATCAGCTTCAAACTTTGTGTGTAGCTTCCTTCTTTGAAGACGGAGGGGATTGCATTTCACAAAGCTACGTTAAACTAAATGGCCGTTATTGCATAATTTATTCATGTATGTATGTATGTATGTATGTATGTATGTATGTATGTATGTATGTATGTATTTATGTGTTGTGAACACTTTCACGAATTAACTTGAAACTTGAAATAAAGCCTCCTCCTATATTAAGACAACAACTGGGATTGCATTTCACTGAACTCCGTAAAACAAATTTGCCGCAATTGCATAATTTGACAATATTCAACATGTGAACATGCATGATAATTTGAGAACAATTTCACTGAATTAGTGGTCGACCTGTTTGCTTTACGCAACTTGCTCTACAAGAGATTTAAAGACTTTATTTAACTCAGCTTAAAATACAGAGCCGCGGATGGAATTCACGAAAAGCTACTGGGTTTTAGTTCGGGAGAAAAATATTGATGTGATTCTCTGATAATGTCATCAGACTTATTACGTATTTATGTCCTTCTCCATAATGACGTTACAGGATCGCGTCCGTCTGTCGACCCTCAGGTATATGAGTGAGTCACAAGCTGTGGCTCCGGCAATCGCGAGGGTGGTTTTTGCGCGGTTTCCTTCCGGTTTTCTACCGTAATAAGGCAAGGTGAAGTGGAAAATCCGTCGTCATATAAGTGAAATACCCTTGAGTACGACGTTAAACCCTAATCAAACAAACAAACAAACCATAATGACGTCATCTCACGTAACATGCGGGCGACTAGTTTTGTAAACATAGCTTCAACATCCAATAATTTTTAGCAATTCTTGTTATTGGAATATTATATGTTTTCAAAGCTAGCGGGCGACCAATTCACATCAAACTGATTTGTTAAGCTATTTTATAAAGGGAGACAGAGAACTCGTTTGAAAACGTGATGACGTGAGGATCATATGTGAGTTTAAAAAATGACATATTCATCAAGTCATACAATAACATACAGTTATGGCCTTTTGATTGGGTCTATATTGAGTCACTCACTTCCACATTAGACATATTATCAATCGAGGGCGGATTTTATTATATACATTCAGAAGTCTTTTAACTAGAAGTATGCAACTGCCGTATAGTAATGTCCACGGCATTGTAGACCAACAAGAAACGATGACGTCATATTTCATACACGTGTCTTTTTAGTTGTAAGAAACTCTGGGTAATTTCTTCCCTGGTCAGCAACTGTGAATAAATGTTTCGTTCGGACGATTGGCTTAATATTTGTCGATTTAGTTGCCGTTAATGGTCTATTTAACAGGCACATATTGCACTGGGTAAATGCGTATCGTATAATGATCGACGAACGCCAAAAGTTTACCATTATATGCATCATTTTTAAAGTTGCATTCTTTTGAATTTTCTTGTGTGTTACGTCACACGATACGTTATAACAGGGGGCTCGGTCCACAATGCCGGTTAGCCTTTTTATATGGCAATTTCACATTTCTAGTTAATAGACTCTAATATGAGCTAATAGATCCCATTAAAATGCTCTTATTGTGGGTTTGTTGTTTGTATTGTTATATGACACCTTCATAATTTTACATATAGGCCTAAGCAGAACAACAGAACCAAGGATAGAAGCGCCTTTAGTTATTACTTCTAATACCACTTTATTAGAATACTTAGTAGGTTGATTTGTGTTTAACGCCATAACTTATATGATGGTGGAGATTTCCAACAATAATTGACACTAGTACAACGTTAACACATGCGGTGTTTTGATTAGGTTGGAACGTTAACCTTCCAGTTAAGAATTAAAGCATTGCTACTCTCCTAACAAACTACTCTCAAACAGAAGGCGTGATCTTATTAGACAGCACCGGTTATATGTGATATAAGTCCATATCACTAAAGCAAGGTATACGGATGGCCGCGTGATGAATTAAATGCAAGGTACCCAACGGCTTAGTGGTTCCTGGAAGTAAAAGAGAAAAACCAGGGCGGTTATTTTATCGCTTCGACCACCAGTATAGCTACCTACATGTGTATGGCAGGCGAAGTGTTTCAATATAAAATAAATTATATTTGTTTGAAAAACTTAATATGTTTGAATAAAAACGTAATAAATGTTTTAAAATTCTGCACTTGCATTCAACAAATTTATATTTTAATTGTATATTCGTAATTTATGTCCTAAAATTCTGAATTTGCATTGAACACATTTATGTATATTTATTGTCTACATATTTATGTTTGTTCATGAATTAATATTTTTATTGTCCACATTTTTATATTTGTTCATGAAACAGTTTAAATTTTATGTTGAAAAATTGCATTCTGGGAATCAAAAGGCGAGATTTCATTGGATGACTGTTTGATATAATCCAATCAAATTTCGCGTAACATATATCAATGACTGAACCATTAGGATATCCCATAATGCACTTTTGCAATAAATATATTTAAGTTCTTTTCGAAGACAAATAAAAAGTCATGCATATAAATCCAAATCATCGCATACATATAAAAAATCTTTTACTATAAATATATAAAAAAAATATTGCACATATATTTTAAATATAGAATATAAATAAAACTATATGCAATGAAAACTATAAATTATGGACAAGAAATTTATATTTTAAACAAAGAAAGTAAATATAGAATACTGAAACACTTCGCCTGCCATATATGTGCATGTTTTATAAAAATAGTATAAAGCAAACATATCGTTTAAATTATCTTATTTTCTGTTGTAGTGAAACATATATTAACAATGAACGGAGGGAGTTAAGCTTTGATCCATCCGGTCGTCCAACTGTAGAACGTCATCCGATGGTAATAATGTTAAATGCTCATATAAATGCAGCTAGAATACTACCTCCTATGGCAACTGTAGCCTAGGCCTGTATTATTAAACAGCAGTGGTGTAGTTTTGCGAGAGAAGTCCTATTTTGGAAAATTGGACTTCATTGTCTCGCAAAACCACATGGGCTCGGTACCATAGAGATCGTATATGTATATAGGAAGGAAGTAGATAGGGCACTCTGTGGGGGTCAACCCATCTTCGCTAGCCACGAGTTTTATTCCGAGCTATTCTGCATTAAAAACCTCGGCGGACTATTCATCAGATATAATCGGATTCGGCTTCCAATCGATTGATTGGATGCGAGGGAATTTCTACGCAACCAATCAAGATGTTGTGGTACGAGAGGACTCAATAACGATAGTCAATAATGAGAGTGGTGTCGAAAAAAGGATATGTTCGGGGTATTTAACAAACTCAATGAGAGTATTGTATTTGTAGGCTACCTATCCCTACAGACACCAACTCTCCATTTATACGCCAATAGTGCTTTCAAGTTAAACAAATTGTCAAAACTAGAGTATAACATTCAACATGTATGTTATCAGCGCTTTAACTCGAAACTTGGTCGTTTTATCCGCCAGGGGGCGTAGCTGTCAGTCTTTTTATATGTGATTAATCTGCCAAGGGTTGAAATGCAGAGTAGCTCGGAATAAAACTTTTGGCTCGAGAAGATGGGGTCGACCCAGTCAGTACCATGGTGAAATTTAACCGATTGAAGTCCACTTATCACATAAAATAAATACATCTCACCTGTCCATGTGAGAAAAATAGTTCATCTTCAAATCCTAACCCAGACTTGTGGTGTTAGTTATCTATAATTCTGAAAATTTTGCTTGCAAACATTTTTGTTCTTTCTCAAATTGAGCCGACAATCGATGTATTCGGTTAGCTGTGATTGGATAATATCGAGCACCTTTCGTCATCTTCCAATCACAGATAACCGAATACTTCGCTTGTAGGCTGAATTGGAGAAAGAACAAAAAGTTTTGTGTTTGCAAGCAAAATTTGAGAGTTTTTTTTTTTAAATTTCATAAATATATCATACTTTTAATCTCTTCAAACAAAATACAAATTAAAAAAAATGGTTTATGGATGACGTCATGGTATCGTTTGAACTGACTTGACTAGTTTGCTGTAACGTTTCTTGAGAACTAGCAGACTGTAGATTACCTGTTCCACTGTCTTGAAGGTCGTTAAGAACTCAAATGAGAAGATTAATAAATGGCCAATTCTGTGATTAAGACTGTTAGCATTGTGCATAATCTTAACAATGCTATGCTCAACAATATCCGAAAAATAATCGATATTTAATTTACTTGCTTAGTCAGGTGCACTGGACAGATATATAGCTAGTGAAGACCAAATCCAAACGTAATTAATTTCGCACATCGGTTCTTAATTAAGCAATTCAGTATTTCCTGGCATTCTAAACAAACAAATTGCATTGCCAGTCTTCCAATTAAAGTTAACTACTTTTTTTTAATTAATGTAAATTGTCCGCTGGCCAATTTCCATGTATCAGCTTTTTACCTAACCATTGCTATAGCCAGTATTTGTAGTTTAAGGGTGTATTCATCCGACTGTGCATTAGCTAATTTCTTCCTTATACAGTGGCAGTATGACACGTTCCCACGACTTTTCAAACACGTCACTTGTGATACCGCGAAATCTCGAGAAAGACGACTGAAATCTTCACGCAAGTAAGTCTCTGCATTTAATGTCAACATACATTGAACGTTTGCTCGTCAAAGATCACCAATAATTCCTATAACACTTCAGAAAACTAAATTTACAGCACATTTACCCAATATGTTAATATAAGATTTACCCAGTAATCCTTTAGGCTAAATACCATACGATTATGAAGATTCCAAGGGTAAAAATGTTGACCTGTTTTTAGTCACATGATACGAAAGGAACTAGTTGTTTGAACATTTTATACTCCAAATTTTATCCGAACGTTTTGGGCTTTTTTTTGTTGCAGGCATAAACCCAGTGGTGTTCGATCTGATATCCCAATCGATCCGGTTATAATGGTCAAGTCCCTCAAGAGCGTCCCACCAATAGAAGCAGCTTGTATTGTAGCATATGCCAATGACATCTTTGTAAGGGAAAAATGACTTAATCTGTATACGCATTATATATAAATACCGAATCCCGGCGTAGCCAAACACACTTTTCTTACTCTGCAATAACAAATACCAATGCCCAAATAATAATGTATACCTGTAGGTTCAGTTAATGAAATCATCCCAATCAATTTATCAATCAAATAGTCGATTAATCAGGCCATTGAACCGTTCACCATATCGATTTGTATTTCTATCAATTCATTCTCCTTTGTATTGATTCACTGTCTTTTTGATGCGTTGAATGTTCAGTTTATCGATTTATTTTGTCTATTAGCTGATCCAGTCAATTATTATTCAGTCTACCATGCAATACAATAAATCGATACAATCAGACAAATAATCCACCAATCTATAGTCAATTCATACATTCTATGGACCCATGTTTTCATAGATCTATCGGGACATCTCAGCATATAGACCGATTCGTTCTTTCTATCGATTCCTCGTTCTCTTGGTACATATGTCAATCTCACCAGTATATCGATTGGTTGAGTCGTTCATTTGATAGATTCATCAATCTGTCGATACAATGTTATTATATCTATCCACCACTAAATCGTTTTGTCAGTCCATATGAACTAACCCATTGTGTCATTCAATATTCTATCGTTACCACTTTCTATCGATCCATCATTATATCATTTCATCAGTCTGTAAATTAACCCAATGTGTCATTCAACATTCTATCGCTATATCTTTCTATATATTCATTACCAAATGGTTTCATAAGTCTATATCAACTAAGACATTGTTTCATTCAATTTCCAATCGATCCATCACTATATCGTTTCATCATTCTGTGAATTAACCAATGTGTTCTTTAACATTATATTGTTACAACGTTCTATATATCCATCATTATATCGTTCCTCCAGTCTGTGAATTAATCCATAGTATCATTTATATATTCTATCGATCAGCCAGTATGTTAAACGATTCCTCTCCTGTATGTCAGTATGTTAAACGATTCCTCTCCTGTATGTCAGTTTGTTAAACGATTCCTCTCCTGTATGTCAGTATGTTAAACGATTCATCTTTGAGCTTCCCATGCATGACTCAAAAAGCCAAGATATATCAATCACATATTCAGAATCACGATACAAACGCGTTTAACCTTAAACGCAACAAATCAATTACTCCTATGCCCACAGAAATGTCACCAGATTGATCGTCTACAGGAAGTGCTGGCCTTCAAGCCATCGCTAACTCAGGCGGACCCAAAACCCGGCCACGAGACCCCACAGAATTACACATGTCATGTGGGCAGCTGCCTTAAATCGGACCATTATGCCAACTTTTATCAAACATACGGTAATATATGTTTCTAAAAAGCAATCAATCACACTGACACAGGGATGTAGATTAATTAAAATCAATGAATTATAAATAAGTTATAGATAAACTCCCAGAGACAAGTTTCTTAAAAGATCTTAATCTCTAGCTGTGTTACGGTAATAGATGTATAAGTAAAGTATTATAGAGCGGTTGTATATAACTAAAACGTTTATCTTACCCAGTTGAATAAACCAAAAAATTATTTGCTAATCTTTTTCGATTTATATCCCCTCTCGGCAACACGGACTTAAATCCTCATTGACACAAAAGTATATAAAAAAAAAACTCAAAACAAAATCTGCTGAGGTGGGTGGTTTGAAGGAAATTGAAAAAAAAAACAACAGAGGTAGGTTTTACACACCATTCCGATCCACAAAACGCGATAAACTGGCTGGATTTCTGGCTGTGTGTATTTGTGAATATTTGGTGTCGGTTATTAATTATGGGGCATTAGGAATTTCTATGTCAATTCCTGGAATTGGGCCACAAGGTAGTGGCAGAGAAAGGTCATTAGAACGGCCAATAGAACTAATCCTGCAGACTTCACCCATTGGCTGACATACCCTCTATAGTCCTCAACGCATGGGTAAATTGGCCGTAGTGCTGTTAAATCCCCCCCCCCCCCCTCCCCACACACCCGCCCTTGCGTAGATTTTAGTAAAAAGACCTTTGATCTTGCGCATCTTTACATGAGTGCACAGACTTTCAAATGTTGTAAAGTACCGAGCAAACACACACACATGATGATTACAATTATCTGCAAATATATCTCATGACAGGTTATTTGTGTTTCAGGTCTTCGCAGTGGAAAATGTCGATTAAAACCAATTCCGAAATCTGAACAAAAGGTATGTTTTATTCCCCTATAAATTTGCTTTGTCAGTTGACAACGTTCATTATCGCAGATCTATACGTTCATTCATAGCAATGGTTTCCGTTTATTTCAGATTGAAACGCAAAAGGAACATCGTGAACATCAGAACAAATTCAATGTTAATCAAAATGAACAGAAGCATGTTTACCAGAAATCAAACAATACCCCATCACAGACTAAATGTAGAGACGAAAAACTCAACAGCAGATATGAAGCCTGTCGAGCATCGTTAATGGGACTTTTGCTGGAGGAAACGAAGCATCACGAACAACAAACATCCATTGATGAAACGTAAGAAATCCACACACTTCCTTCTTTGTGTCAATATTTTATTCTTTATTTGAATATTGAGAAGAAAAACTCAAAACAAATGTTGCAATACAATCCGATATTGAGTAATGGCCCCCGGGTATTATTGTATTAGCATGATGTAATTGTGTGATTGATATCTCTAAGTAACAACGTGGCCAAGAAATAGGTCAATTTTGCTTTTTTACAGAATAAAATGGTTTTTGGATTTTTCTTTACAGGTCTAAGTTACTTTTCTGGATATTAACCGCTGCTAAATGTGCCTTGGTTTACAAGATATAAACACTCAATAATCCACCAGCAGACTTTTTGTCTTTTATTTGTGCATCACAACATACAAGAGTGACAATGATAGCCGCCTTCTCCAAATGCTAGTTGACGAAATAAGAAATTTGAATTTAAATTTTTTATTTGAAATTTCGTGCTATTTTAAATTGGTTTCTACAAATATAACAATCGGATTAGTCGGATGCTAAACCTATGTTATAGCTTTTACCGGAAAAAAACGCAGTAACATTTATCAGCGTTTATAAGCTTTTTAGTAAAATGACAAATGCCATAAAATGTGTTGTGTACTCGAACTTGTCCGAAACATTGTCTCTGTGGATCCATGGCAAATATTTTGATATGTTTAAAAATTTCAGACAACATCAAAATAAAAACCATAATCTTCGCCACGATCACACGAGAGAAGTTGGCGAGTGCATGGTTGTAGTAGACGATACCGCATCATTGACAACCTTAGACCACAACGCTACAGACGAGGAAAAGGAAATCAATACTGACGAACAAAATACCAACTATGATCTTGCTTATTTCGAAGAGGTCTTTAAATCTTAACTGTCAATTTCAGTGCAACTCAAATTTTAAAGCTTATACATTTAACTACGAAAGAAAAGAAAGATTATGCTTATATGTGAATAAGAAACTAAATGCAAAAGGAAAAGCAACTGTACATTCTATGGTGCGCTGGGTGCCTTGTTCTCACCAGAACAAAAAAAACCCATCAAATAAGCCCATCACACATCATGCAAATGAAATAAAAAACTGAATGCCATGGAAAAGCAAATGAAATATTTTAGGATAGACATGGTTGTTATATCCCCGCTACGAAGTAACCGATACAGGCAGTATATACATGTATAATTTATAATAGTTACCTTTAGAAGAGATGACACAAGAACAAGTATGTAGGGATCATAGGGTAAGGCAGTTTATATTTGTAATTATATTAGTAATTTTATATTATATTATATGATAACTTAGACATTAAAATCTGCAAGTTTATGTTATTTATATCCTAATTATTGATCACTTATTGACCTCAATTCATCGCGTTGTCACATGGTAACTGTGATATCGGACACATGATTAGATGTATATTGAACCAAGGATCGGAAGTTGTTCCATTCTCTGCCTTGATTTCGACAAGTCAACTATATCATTTGATTCTGTGCGATCCTTTAGGTCTGTAATTGTAGGTGTTTTATTGTTACTTTATGAATGTCTGTCCTCTTATAGGGTTCCAAAATCAATACAATGCAACATCTTGTAAAACTGTACTTTTATTTCTGTGTCTTCATGTCTTTATATGACGGGGATTCCAGTAGCTTAGATACGTACCGGTATGTCCATACCGGTACGTAACTGAGCTAGGATTCCAGATCTTTATATAACGTAGTGTTAAAATGTGGATTGGCTAAAACAATACAAACGAAATTTCGAATGACATTAAAATGATGGGATAAACAAATTTAAACTTCATTTGATATATTCCGGCATATAGTACCAAGGTCCATTGTGTAATACTTTCTGTATAATCCTTGTAGTCAGTGCTATATCACCGAAAGTGTCCTTGGCTAAACTAATTTTTACTATGCTTCATCTAGTGCACATTTGTCGTTAGTGCCAGTCTAACGTCTTATTTATTGACACTAAACTGTCTCTTCAAATGTTAATTTTGATCTCATATATATAGTCCAACCGACTTCTGAGGGGTCTTCCAAAGGGAAGGTTTTTGCATGGAGTATCATTCTATGGTATGGGGCTCAACGGTCTAACTAATCACCATTGTCAGTTTCATATATCCAATACTAGTTCTATAGCAGTCATTTCCGTAGATAAACACCCAAGTATTCCAGTATGGATTATGTCCCTTTGACCGCTAGTGACTGTCTTGTCCATTATGATCGCTACACCTATAATAAAACAACCATTGGAATTAGGCTTATATAGTTATACCCAAATATTATCTAGACCGTGACCGGTCTGGGGTTTACCATAAACCTCACCATAACAATATACTATTTACTGTATGTTCTTCTTCTACTGGGATTCTAAATATAACACTTATAGTGTACTAAATTGTGCCTATATCTTGAATATTATACGCCATTAGTATCGGTATGACAATGGTGATCCGGAGTGTGGATTAAGTTACTTATTTATTTATTTATTTAATTACTTACTTAGTTATCTAATTTCTTACATTGTCTCTTGCTGTAATCTAGTGCGCTGGTATTTTGAATTAGTATTTATTATTACTAGTTATTATTTTTTGCTTCACTACATAAAGCAGCATGTACTCCAATATGTAATTTTATTTCCAATATTCAATTGTATATTTCTTGTACATATTTTTATTTCTTTTTTCAAATGTGCATAACTGTATCACTGTCCCGAACAATTAAAATAAATATGCTTCACATACCCAATAACTGAATCTAGAGATGTAATTCCATTTGCAAACCTGGCATTTCCTGGAGGCGACACACCTGTCGAGAACCTCAACCCTACCAAAGCAAACCTATATACGTTAGAGATTCTAGATAAACTATGCTTAAATCCGATTGGGCTCAACGACATTGCTTAGTGTACAGCAATAACAGACGATAATGAATATGAAATACAACACTGGAATAAAATTAATTCTCATCAATCCAACTATTAGTCAGCAGATTAACTTGATTCTCAAATTACCCCAGTTGATTATATAAATCAACTGTCTTGTTTTCATTTAAATGCAATGTCTTCATAAACATTTTACTGAAATATCTGCCTTCATTCATACGTTGAACTATCTTTTCTCTGTTTTTGGTTTCTCGGAGTGTTGGTTGTCTCCTTCCACATCCAACTTATATGGTTTACCTGGCTATAAATGTTTTTCTCTCTCGATCTAGGCGTAAAGGTGATGGCCTGGCGCTTTATGTAAATGACAATATAGAGCAATGTACTATACGTGAAAATCTATGCTTTCTTGACGACCATGGCTCTTTCGAAAGTCTTTTCATTGGAGTGAAGTTTGGTGAACAAATGTTCCTTGTTGGAACAGTATAGACCTCCAGGAAAAAATATAAATGACTTCAACACTAGACTTGTATCTCTTTTGCAGACTTGTCAGTCTGAGAAGAAAAAATGCGTCATCATGGGTGACCTCAATATTGACTTACTTAAAAGTAACAATCATCAACCATCTTCTGCTTTCTTGGAAATCATGGCCTCACACTATTTTCTCCCAAAGATAACTAAACCCACTCGTGTACAATCTCACTATGATATATACTGTCATTGATAATCTCTTTACCAATTTCCACAATTCTGATTTGTTTTTTACTGGCATCATATTAACAGACATCACAGACCATTTCACGCTATAAAATCAAACAATATTAACACAGTCTACAAATCAAAATATTTCTTTTGAAATCAGAAAAAGATAATTTTCTTCCATAAATAAAGAATGTGAATTGTGAGGATCCAAAAATCGCGCTTGAGGGCAAAGTCTATGATGAATGTTTCCTTATAAACCATGCAAAAAGAAAAAGAAACAAGAAAATTAAACCATGGGTCTCCAGTGCTATCTTAACGTCAATATACAAGAAAAATAGACTCTACTGACTGCAAATCTTGGCTACTGATACAAAAGTTAGGAAAATGTACAGGCAGTTTCGTAATAAATTAAATACTCTTCTCCGCACTAATAGAAATCATACTTTGAAAAAAATGTAATAAGTACCATTCCGATATTAAAAACACATGGCAAACTCTAAACGAATTAATGAACTGGAAACAGAACCAAATTCAAACATCATCTTTCGATATAAACGGATCAGAAACTACTGACAAAGAAAAAATTGCTAACAGCTTCAATGACTATTTCTGCACAGTAGCCAATAACCTTGAAACAAAAATACCTGATGTAGCCTTATGACTACCTCCATAACCCTATACTCCATAAGTTTTCTTTTACAACAGTAACACCTGAAAATCTGCAATTAATGATTAACAGTTTAAAGTCAGCTACTGCTCCAGGGTTAGACGGTATCAAGCATAATATTAGTTTCTCTCTACAAAGTTCCTCCTTTGACCCATTACCAACCTTTACTTCGCAGAAGGTATTGTTCCGGATAACCCTAAATCTTCTAAAGTTTCCCCAAGTTATAAAACTGGTAACCCTTATCTTCTGGAGAATGACCGTCCTTTTTTTGAAAATCTAATAACTGCAAAAGAAAAAATGTTATTCAGTGTTCGACCAATTCTTGATTTGTCTAAGGCGTTTGATACTGTGAACCATGCCATACTTCTCCAAAAGCTTGAACACCTTGGTTTCCATGGTCAATGAAACAGCTGGATAAGCAGTTATCTCTCAAACAGAAGCCAATGCACAACATATAATGGCACAATTTTTCGCCCTTCGACCATCAAACATGGTGTGCCTTATGGTTCAATTTAGGACCAATTCTATTTCTTGTATATATAAATGACTTATCGACTATTTCTGACGCGGTAAACTTCTTAATTTTTGCTGACGACACCTATATCTTTCGTCTTTCCCTTAATACTTTATACTAATGAAACAAAGTTCGTAATGACTCTCAAACACAAATTGAAGATAGCTCCTAATTTACACATTTCAATTTCAATCATAGAAAGAGTAAACTGTTCAAATTTTTAAGAATCCTTTTCAATGCAAACTTAAACTGGACGAGTCACATCGAATATATAAGCTAAAAAATATCTAGAAATGTTGAGATACTAAATAACATAAAAGAGTCAATAAAAAACGTTGTTCATTCTGTATTATTCCATGATATATCCTTACCTGTTATATTGTAATGCTCATCTACGCCCACTTATTGTACTTTAAAAAACGAGCCTTTCGAACCATAACAAAGCTCACACAAAACCTCTTTTCAGCAAAATTACAATTTTACCTCTTGTTGAATTAAATCAATTCGTAATCCTTGTCTCTGCTCATAAATTCATTTATTATCCTGAACCTACACCAACCAGCCATAATAACTATCTTGTAAAGCAAACTGACCTTCACAATTACAGTACCAGAGGTAGTCTCATCGACTTAAATAAACCAAACTAAACAACCAACTTTTCCTACCATTCATTAAAGGTTACAGGTCTGCGCGAATGGAACAAACTTAAAACTGAAATTCGTCTGAGCACTTCTGAATCTTTGTTTAAAAAGCAACTGAAATCACATTTAATTGATTACATTGTTTCAGTTTAAGATATTTTAATCAGCTTATGCACATTTTGTAAAAACACGATGTATATATGTTAATATTTTTTTACAATCTATGTCTAATTCTTTATATATTCACCTGTCTGATATTACAATTAATGTTCCCAACCCAATGAGAAATGAGGTTTAATCCCGGCAACAAACTGAATCTTTTGTAATTTTGTATACTTTTTGTCTTGTTTGTGAATATATAAATATATATTAAATATCAAATTACTCATTGAACGGCTACTTTTTTTTTAACTCGATGAGTTTTGCCTAGGCGCCATGATATCTGTACAAAAAATTACCCATGAACCACAAAAATGCTTTGAGTGTAACAGAAAGATCTGAAAATCTGAAAACTTTATACTGAATACAATTTGACTTATGTAACGACCATTCAGGGCTTATGCTTCCTCGAAAGAAGGAAACCGTTATCACCAATGCCTCCTATGAACTTCTTTCACAATACAACTATACCGATTTGTGTGAATAGTTACCAGAATATAAAGAAAAATACGCTGATAGTAACTATAAAGTCAGTAGAATATAAAGAAAAATACGCGGATAGTAACTTTAAAGTCAGTAGAATATAAAGAAAAATACGCTGATAGTAACTTTACAGTCAGTAGAATATAAAAGAAAATCCCCCTATAGTAACTATAACTATAAAAAAAAAAAAAATAAAGTTACCACACTGGCACATATGTTGTGATGCTCTATTTATTAAAATGGACGAATCATATCATGTTCTTGACGAACTATTAAGACAAGTTTCTAAATACGGATCTGGCTGGCGGCTGTGGCTTAGTGGTTGCGCGTGCGCTTACTTATCCTACTTCGATTCACCGTTCACGGGATGTGGCTCTGGCAATCGCTGGGTGATTTTTACGAAGTTTCCTCCCGGTTTTCCACCTTTATTAGACAATCCGTCGTCATATACATGTAAGTGAAATACCCTTATTCCGTTCTGCACGCCCCCAGCAGTCACATAGACTTCGGCCCCTAGTCTCGGTTAACACGATTACTGAGCTAGATGCGAATACGTATCTTATATAGACTATACAGTATATAGAGATACTAGGTGCAACTGTACCAACACTTTAGAAATAAGGCCTGTCTCTGAATACTAAAATAACGTTGAATCCGCATGACCTTATTACCACAGAAGACATTTTAAAGCCAGTATGGTACTGCTGAGAAATAGTTGATTTTGACATGAAAATGGACGTCGAGTGGTCGTTTTATGTGTCGGTCTAACCCAAAAGTGTTCAGGGAAGAAAACGAGATAGATTAAGTCAAGGTAAGGCCATGCAATTTTTATATATTGGACGATAATGTGCCGAATCATGGTAGCGTTCTGCTATTTCTAAAGGTTAGGAAGCTTCATGTAGCATAGCTTATACTGGGCATGCATGTAAACATTTAACGCGTCATTGACCTCATCGAAAGGTTATAACTGTATTATATACTGATTTAGAAAACAAATCGATTATTACACAGACAATATGGGACCTAGCGTCTAGAACACAACACTTGGCTTCATATTTTGCTTAAACCGATGTCACTGTCGCAACCTATAACCAAAAAATGGAAAACCTGCGATTTTCGACAAGCTTCCATGTCTTTAATAAACGTATTGAAAAATATGTTATATTGTTCCTAAACTCAAAATAACGGAAAACGATCTATATTTTAAGTGACGTCAGTGGTTCAGAAATACAATGAGTTTTTATTACGACAAATAGCGGCTTGCACAAAGTTTTTGAAAGCGATTTTAATTTTTTGTTTGTAAGATCCTGTTGACTATAATGTTAATACTCGGTTTTTGTGAACATCTGACGATATTTCAAATAGCTCGTTCTCCATTGTGACGTCAGTGGTTCAGAAATACAATGAGTTTTTATTACGATAAATAGCGGCTTACACAAAGTTTTTGAAAGCGTTTTGAATTTTTTGTTTGTAAGATCCTGTTGACTATGATGTTAATGCTCGGTTTTTGTGAACATCTGACGATATTTCAAATAGCTCGTTCTCCATTGTGACGTCAGTGGTTCAGAAATACAAT
>JAQQZZ010077826.1:0-20012 GCA_030265115.1 Mopalia vespertina
TTGAATAAATGAAGAGAGAAAAATTTGCTTGCCTCCACCGGGAATCGAACCCGGGACCTTGGGTTACAGGCCCTTATTGTCAGTTAATGCAACCCGTCACGAGTCTATATATATAACAAACAGCAATAACATTTTGTAGCGTTATCACAAGTTTAGATTTTGTTCTTCCTTAACTTCTTTTGTGTAGTCAAAAGATTTAATCTTTCCAAGAATGTATATCATGGGTCACGCAGGCGTGTAAGTTTCCATTCAAAAGCATTTGATCGTTTGTCAATGTATTCACTTACATGATACTATTCTTTGCTGTTATTTGCATAGTTGTTTATTAAATAAAGGTATGTTTATAGACGCACTGAACTTGTGCCATGAACAATCCACCATAGGCCCTACAGTTGAATTAGTAAACGGGATCTTACAAAATAGTGATAGATAACCAAACAATAATTGTTTGAAACGACTATCCACAGCCTATCTACTACAGTTTGTTTTTACTTACCATTTAAACGTATAGTTGAGTCTTAGAAGAATGTGATATTGAAGAAAACGTATTCACTTTAATTTAGCATATAGAACACAGAACCAGGAGATCTTAACTGGCATTTAACACTTTATCTCAAAATTAATATGAATCTAAACAATACGAATCTAAAGTAGTCAAAGCGCAGCAGAGGAACTGGTATTTAAGGCGAATCTTTTTCTTAAACCTCGTCCAACGATGCTTAAGGCGACTAAAGATGAACGTTTCAACGTCTGAAGTGCGAAACTTGTTTACAATCAAATCGTGGTTCCCTGAATTGGGCATTGTATCCTTTTTGCTCCGCTCATGGAATTAATACCACATTTGGATCTTACTGCTGATGACCACAGAGATCGCTCAAAGGTTATTTATTCGTTTTCTGTCAGGGTTTTGTGCCGATTTCGGACAGTACAAATTCGGCACATACAAATAACATACCCTTGAGTGCGACGTTACACACCAATCAATTTGTCCTTGCCTGAATATACCCAGAATTATATGGTCTAATTCAAACTGTTATACCCACGAGGAGATTTTTTAAAGACACGCACACGCCAACAGCCAGCGCAAGAAATCTGAAGTTGTCACGTCGATTAATATATATCATTTCAGGAAGTATATCTAGCTGAATGCAAACTTGGTCAATATGAATCCGGGTATGGGATACATACTATATGGATGTGACTGGTTCAGTAGCCTACATCCGAGTAAAGAAGAAAAATATGCATTTCAAACAAGTTTATTCACAAATCAATTTTTCGAATAATGGGTCCTTTTAATTGGAAAACACTTGTCCAGTTTAGTTTATCATTTGAAATACAGTACCAATTGATGTTCTTCTATTCTACTTTAACTTCTTTTCGAAACGTTTTGCGCCATTAGTACACTGGTACCGTTCGCCGGGCTTGGTTTTTCTGAGAAAGACTTTTTGTGATAATTGGTTTATATGTCTTATTAACATGTACCACCTTGCTGTTAAAGTTTTATTTTTAATCGACTCGTTTCCATTTCCCCTTGTTTTCCTGTATGAATATATGCACAATGATGCGATACTATAGCAATGTGGCCTTCAATGTTTTATGCTTATGAACGATATTACATGTCAGTGTACATTTATTTATTTGTCCGATGTTGGATCAACCGGATAAATCTCAATTAAAGATCATTGACTATAGGATTATTGTGAGAGCAAAACCAACGATCAGCCGTTACCTGTTAGAATACCAGTCTGCATACGATCCGGAGAAATCAAACCCATGGAACCAGAGTTGAGAGCGATATGTGAAAAAAAAGCATACACTCTCTAGATCGACACTCTAGACCACTATTTAATACATTTTTCTTTGCATTACTTTGTCAGCGCCATGTGGTTAGAAGTATGTGTGGTAGTATTGTTAATACAAGCAGGATTTGCATATCCCGGCGGCCCTCCAACATTTGTTTGTGAATCTATGACGCCATCACATAGTGGATCAGGGCAGACAACGACTTCTCCATATTTTATCAGTGTTGATAGAGCCAGCTACGGTCCTGGGGAACAGCTTACAGGTATGGTTAATCTAGTTTTCTTATTATGTCTTGGTCCTTAGCTGTAAAAAATAAACGTATGGATTTTTAACTTCAGGATTGCGTTATCGATCGTTAATATTCCAACAACAAACAACAGCATGAATATTATTTAACGTCGTATTTAAAAGTGTTTACAATATATGACAAAGGTGGAATTCCATTGCGGAGTATCTGAAACAATAAAGCGAGTTTTTTGCTTTAATGAAATTACTAAGGAACAAAAAGATCAAATGCATATCGTCCCAGAACGGATTGGATTCTTTGTTGTCAGTTTTACGTTTTATTTAAGCATCAGTCATATGACGCAAATACCAATTGGACTGTTCTTGTGGCCTTTAAATGCAAATACGTTCTTGGAAAAATCTATCAAGGAATTTAGCAAATGCCAATTTTAAAATAAAATCCGACTATTTAATGATTATGCAGCCGTAGGGTATTAAGATAGTTTTTCTTGTTGATGTGACGTTTAATATCATTTATTTTCCAATGGTACGAAATATCTTGCTACAAATAAGGCGAATATGAGAAGCCCAAGTCAGTTTGTCATTGAGAAGTATGACAAGAAATTTAGATTCCGTCACACGACGTATACCATTTAAGAATAGGCGTTGGGAGAATTGTTTTGATTTTGATCATTTTTATTCTTAGATGATAATTATCTTTTACCTTTACACTGAAGGTTGTTATCTAGATACAATATAAGCCTTCTTCCATTACGATTAGTCCTAGATGAAAACAATGCTGAATGACCAGGAGTTTGATACAGAGACTCAGTAGAAGGATTGAGTCAATTCATTAGTTCGTCATTAACGATAGATATTTTGTTATGGGGAAATAATTCCTTGAGTAAGAACGAAAATATATCTATTTTTCAGGCAATATTTGCATATTTAAACTGTAGTGGAAGATTTAACTAATAATTGAAGAGTAACAATGTTATGTAGGCCATCGCAGTGCTGTTTTTACTTTATGATTTAATAGTAAAAACAATATATAAATTTACTATTATAGTAAAAACATAAAATCCTTGTCATTATTTAAATCTAAATTTAAAGGTAATTGCTTCTACTGCCTTCTATTCTTGGTAAGCTAATTATTGCCTATTTTCTTAATTTTCTGGTGAATAGACAATACAATACTCATAATGACTCGACTATCATTAAAAATACCACACTCCAAGAAATAATGATGTGGACTTTCATAGAGGGGTTTGAAACTTTGATTGGTATACAACGCCTCACTCATGTATGTTAATTGTATGCGCAGAGTTTGTACTGCCAGAAATTGGCGAGAAGCCCTGCACATACAGGATTGACTGTCCGCTAAATTGACAGTTAATATACAACAGCATTCAGCTGGCTATATCTATGACGTATTAGTGCATGTATAATAATCCCTCGCTTCTTTCAATAGTAAGATATTGAGTCACTTTGTCGGAATACTTGTTGTAAATCATTTCATAAAAGATGGGGGGGCGGGGGAGGGGGGGGACAAGAATTTCGCATCACATTTAGTCGGAAAGGAATAGAACTATAATCGTCAGCATGTCTTTAATTGTATGCATTTATATATTCTCTCCGAGCAGGCATTACATTTGTTTGATACGTAAGAGCTATATTATTACCAATTTTATAACGAAGGGCCAATTTTAACATTTTTCGTCGTTCAAAAGGTGGAGATCACCCTGTTTCAATACATTGGAAGCCCAGTTACTATTCTTGCTGCAAACAGATGGATCCGTTCAATTATATTGGATTCCTCCTGAGTTATACCATCCAAAACTGAAGACGGATAATCTAACAAAGGGCGAACAAAATTTAAAAATGTTTGAGTAATTGCAACAGCACCTAATTTCTATTTCAATTTGCGCTTTTATGAGCTTTGGAAATTATTCCCGTTGTATGCTGAAGTTCCCTCCATTTAACAGTTACATTGCAAAACAAATCCAAGATAACCATGAGAACCCAGGTATTCAATTTGTGCCCACCAAAGTAGATCTCAATAGGTTGCGGTACTTTTCTGTCAGTTATTACCTTGGCACAGTTTTCTGAAAATTAAATTTCATAATAGATGTTTATCAATTCCTCTTGAACTTCTGGGATATCAATGTGTGTGTCATTTAGACTTGATATTATTGCAAAATATTTGTTTAGAGCTCTTGAACAATCAACTGATCTCTGAGATGTTTTCAGCAATCTTACGAAGTCTTTCTCGATTCTACCTTTGCGCAAAGTAGAATCATACAAAGGTATTTTGGCCGGATGGTAACCGTGTGAGTTTTTAGCAAAGTCAAAAAACTTTTTGTACAACTATCTATACAGCTATCTTAAGTGTCACAAGATTCCAACAACAACAGCTGTTTTACATTACAACACATATACGGCTACGTATGTTGCTTTGTTATGTCTTACATCAGAGCTTTCAGTTAAGATACCACACTATAAACTGCGTATAGACTCACTAGGGTCTAGCAAAGTGGACGCGTGCTCACTAACACGTGTTGGTTAATTTATTATATAATATTACATCGATTAATTATATCAGCCACAAATTTAGACCTGTTCCCCATGAGATCATAATTTAAGTCACCAACAAAAATAATATTTGGACAGATATCAACCGATTGCTCAAACATTTGCTCAAAACTTGCGTGTATAGTATAACGGCTATTGGGGACTATATATGAAACATTAAGAAGTGAGTGTTTATGGTTGGATTCAATTTCTATTCAGAGAGTTTCAAAACTATTTGTTTCTGAAACAAATGTTCAGGTGTAATATCATCATAATTGATTCTAGTGTCTGAATGGTCTCTGAAGAACAAATACTATCAAACTCCTCGGAATGATCATTAATGTATTCCATTTTGTTGCACATATTAAGGATATTAATGTGAAAACTTGTCAAATCATATAAAGATTAGATAAGTTCAGGATTTGACAATACATATCCACAAACAAGAAGAAGTAACTATACAAATAATAGAATATTTGCATAACACATCTGCTATGAATAACACAGTACCAATGTTACAACTGATGCACTTACATTGGTAATTAATATTGTATAAAAACTAGATAGATTTAATAACGACGAAGCATGTAACATATTCGCTATGGCCATTTATCTTACAGTGAAATAAACCAATTGATGCACGGTAAGAAATGTCATTATCCATTATCAAATAAATAAACACTGTAAGAAAATGAAAAAAGCATCATCAAGTAATAGACTGTCTGAATATTGGAATTAGGAAAATACAGTCCATCGTAGCCCTGTATCATCATATCTAAATACATTTTGTGATTTCACTAATGACAGAATGTTTACTTTACACAGTATTTACCGGTGAACGTAAACATACACATATATTTAATAAATGGTAGAAAAAAATTAAAAGTTTTTCAGTTGTGAGCTAGCAGATAGTTGCTGTTATATATGAAAGCTGTTGGGATCTCTGTAGCCTATAGTAAGTACTGTGTACATTACTCCAGGCGATATGGTAAAAATAAAATTTATAATAAACAAACCAAACAAACAAAACATAAGTGAAATGTTTTCAGATAAATTCTTCATTAAATGTTGACATTTAATATTAAGTAAACACGTAAGGTATGCAGACCTTCCTACTCGGTGTGTTCTGGAGTATTGTGTTACACATTAAGGACTCGACCGCTAGTCGGGAGTAAAAAAACGACCCATATCTTTTCGTGGCTTTTGCGGGTATTTCCAAAGAATGATTATATTAACATCAAATATTTTTAGAAAGCGGATGACTTCAAGATTCTAAATATAATGTCACATTTTGATTCAACTCATTTTATAATGGCATTAATAAAGAAAAACGTCAAATAATGTTTAAAAATAGACTCTTGTTTGTAACTTTTATTTTTCTCAGATGATTGGAGATTTTTTTCTCCAAACTTGCATGTCTTTGTAGACGAGTTTCAAAACTAAAATACCGTCATAGGGTTTTTCTAAATTCAAGTTAGTTTTTGTGCAATTGATGCTTTTTAAGTTGACTTAGCTGCAGCATGATTACGTAATATAAGCTCAGCAAATTTGTTCTTATATATGCAATGACCATGCCTACGAATATCACAAATGACGAAACGCAATTCATCCACTATAAATATATTGGTTTGTTCTCAGTATAGTTTACAGATGTGGAAGAAGCGTGACATATTGGCAGACGTTTAGTATGCGCTTAGTCTTGATAAAATCCGTGTAAAGGTCCGATAACCAGGAGAAGCGCACACGACTTGTGTGGAAGCTTTACAATATCAACACAAAAAAAACATTTATCCCGGAATAGTCATTTAAAAAAAAATTGAACTTCCCGAGTGTGTGTGTGGGGGGGGCGAGGGGAGGGGCAATATACATACTGCCAAGCTAGTTAGTCTATGGTGGGCGGCATTTACTGCTGGCTGTTTTGTGTCCGACTCTGAGGATCGTGGGTTCGATTCTTGGACGGTGTCAAGCTGTAGAATGTTCAAACTGAGGCGTTTTAATGCTGCTTCGAGAGAATCTTTCTCTTTATGCTATGTCTCTCATATAAAACGTGACAAAGTATGTGAATTCCCCTTGTTTACAACGTAGACATGGTATATTTTGACATAAGATGAAACAACCGTAACGTATAAGGTGATATCCAAAGGTAAAATGTCTTTCAGTTACTTTGTCTGGGTGCGGGAGTACAACATACAAGGGTTTCATGCTCCAAGCAAGACGTGCTGACGTCGACTCGGACACATCTGTCGCAATTGGAACATTCAGCAACCTACCACTTGGAACCAGCGGAGTAACTTGTGGGGCTGAAAATGCGGTAAGTACCACATATGTGTTACACTATAAACACTAACGATTTTGCTTTCTATTGTCAATTTCTTTACAGCTAATTCAAAACTATTTGTTGTAAGTGGTTGCTGTCTACCTGTGTTAATTGTGTCGGGAGGGTCCTTGTCCTTACTGTATTGGTTGGTTAAGCTGTTGCCGTCTCCTTTGCTTGGTAATTGCGCGCCAACAATACAACTACATACCGTACATTTCTATACCTACACAATAGTTCGTTATCCGTCACACAGAGTTTAGGAACAATACAATGCTAAAATTTAAAGTTATTGAAATACTGAAATCTGGTTGAAATTTCAAAGGCTGAGGACCAACAAGGGTGTCATCGTAAGAGATGTACGGCATCTTGACTCGGCAGTCCTGCTTAATATTGAATCCCTTTCAACGTATCAGACTAAAACCAAATTCGTTGGTATTACGAGGTTATCTGTCAATATGGGGATCGCGGGATGGTTTAAATCAGGTTTCGCTCAGTTTTTGTCATCAATTCACGGCAACGCCCAACGCTCGTTAAAGTGAACAAGATGTTAGACACCAATGGTACTAAAAACAAAAACATAGCACATCTAGTGGTTGCTTTTACTCAATAAACTACCACACTGACTTATGAATTATATGACAGGCAGTACGGCGATTAACACGAATCATACAGGTCAACTTAAATCAAACATTATGGATTAGCGGTTGTTAAATGAGTGGTGAGTCGGTGCTAATTTATATGTATTTTTAAAATCTTGTTGATAAATTAATTTTAACCAGTGCATCAAAACACTCTAGCCAACCAATCTACAAAGACCCACAGAAGAAAAAGTTGTAAAAGTGACTAGCTCAAGACATCCTATGAGCTGGCTGGTTTCCATGTTTTTGGATGGTTGTTTAACTACATATCTTATGTTTAAACTACGCTAATTTTTTACAATTCAGGGAGTCGGTCACTCAAACAGCAACCCTAAAACATCCCTCAGCTTCACATGGACGGCTCCAGAGACAGGTGTTGGACATATTGTCTTCACGTGAGTCTTTGTAACTAATCCGAGTCCAAGTCCGAGAATATTGAATTCAATGAAGAGAATATTGAATTCATTGAAGAGATAAATACATTTAGACAGTGTACTTAGTTTGGTGTCATACATGCGTATACAAACACACACAGTACACATATGTATATCTTATAATAAATGAATAGAGACTTTGATATATATCATTTTCCATCGTATGTAACATATTGGTTAGCGTTATGTAGTGTGCTATGTCAGGGCTCTACACAGCATTTTGTCCAGTTGATACACCGATGATATACTGTCGGTTACAGATGGATAGTTTAGCAAGGCATGCTTATTGTAAATTTCGCATTTATGTTTTTAAGTGCAACATTTGTGGAAAAGTTCAACAGATTCTGGGTGAAACTGAACTCCCAAGCGGTTACAGACAACGACGTGACTTCCGCCGTGAACCCAGGGCAGTTGACGTACCCCTCCCCGGCAACATGCCAGGTGCCATTAGCGACAACTACTACAAAGCAAGCGACGACTACAACCACACAACCAACAACTACTACCACGCAACCGACAACTACAACCACACAACCAACAACTACCACTACACAATCAACTACAACTACAACCACACAACCAACAACTACTACCACGCAACCGACAACTACAACCACACAACCAACAACTACTACCACACAACCGACAACTACAACCACACAACCAACAACTACTACCAATCAACCAACAACTACTACCACACAACCAACAACTACTACTAGACAATTAACTACAACTACAACCACCCAACCAACAACTACTACCACGCAACCGACAACTACAACCACACAGCCAACAACTACTACCTCACAACCAACAACTACTACTACTACTAGACAATCAACTACAACAACTACCAGACAACCAACAACTTCCACTAACAGACAACCAAAATCTACAACCAAACAACCAACAATACCTGTAACCACACAACTGAAAACTACTACCAGACAACTAAAAAATACAACTGCCAGACAACCAACAACGTCTATCAAGCCACTAAAAAATACAACTGCCAGACAACCATCATCAACTACATACAAACCGGCCGAAAGCACGACATCGTCAATGGTTTGTGTTACTTTCTTCTTTTTGTTTCGGAAGAACTGCCACCTACAGTTTCTAATTATGCGTAAATGTCGTGCCATTCACAAATTGATATTAAGATCACACGTTAGTATTTAACTATCACAGTGTATTATGTACTTAACAAAGATTCCACAGCTAAACGACGGCATGTATCAATCGGCTCGCAGCTCGGATTTCCTTCAAATTGAGGATTTTTTATTTATTTTGAGAGCCATTCATTTTTTATCGATGCTGTAGATTTAAGGAAATGAGATGTGATTGATACCATGTCCGGGACATCTACTTTAGTAGAAGCCTTTGAAAGTTGTGTAACGTAGCATGGAGAAGGACGCTGTTTATCTTTTGAAACCCCATTAACATCACAAATCATTGAATAGCTGCATCTTGACGTTAGTACACGGTTGGTTGTGGGAACTTGATATTGTTTATACTTTCAGAATCTATTCATGGAAGACCCCAAATGTGGGCAAACGAAAGGTTGTTCAGTAGACTGTGATCATGTCCAAGGTTGCAGGACAGTAGTAGCTTGGACACGCCTTAGTCAAAATGATTTGCGATTCGAGCTGACATCTTCAATACAGGAGTCGGACAATGCCTGGTTAGCAATCGGGTTCTCTAACGATACGTCGATGGTAAGCTTTACTTTTCACCGAATGTCATCTTTATTTAACATTATGTCATTATTTTTGCCACACAGGTTTCACCATTGATTAAAACACTTTTTAATATGTACACGTAAAATACTAAGATGGGCATTTAACATATGTAGTATTTTATAGTTGTTATGAATTTACATGTATTATTAAGCTATACGTAATGATTTAACAATGAACTAAATTAGCACAGATGTCTAGAATCTTGGAATTAGAATTTTAAACTAAAGTCATACTGTTTGTTTTGAAGCGTGAACTTATTTGTTCCTATCAAATAGGGGAAAGAGCAGTTATTAGGGAAATGGGCAAGTTTATAAATTTATTTTATAAATGATACATTCGGATGCATGCATAGATATTATATTAATTTGTGAAAAAATATCACAGCAACATGTGGTGTGGACAGTTCATTCGAAGACAACCCTATTGCATTACTACAATGCACACTGGGATATATTGCTGCAAGGCGAGATTCTAGCTGAAACTAATGAGATGTTCTTTGGGCAGGTCTTTGAGGCCAAATTGAGAACCGACAAATTGGGTGGCTTATTTAAGTAAATTATAGCTTATTGGTCGTAAGCAAGCCCACTGAAAGGGGGGACAGCCGGAGCGGCGCCCCTAGGCCTATGAGTTTAGGGGGAATGGGGGGCACAAGCCACACAAGTGTTTACTTTAAGCAAGGCAAACAAAATAAAGTGTGCTCTTGTGAATAGGTGGATGGCAGTTCCATGTGGTGAGTATACCACTCTTCATATATAATTAGGCCCAGGTTTCAGGAAGGGGCCAACTAATGACATTCATAGGGCCCTTGATGATGCACAAAATGTATATAAAGCAGGAAAAACAGAATGTTATAATTCATTCTCCACTAAGCCAATGTTACAATTCAGGCTATTTGGACCTTGTTGTATTTATCTACTCGAAAAGCAAACCTTTTGGCCGATATTCCGTTCAATGGAATAATTCTTTGATATTTATTCTGTACAGATTTTTGTAGTTTAAACTGTAATGCTAATGAACCAATTAGATGTTTTAAATTAAACATTTTGACATAGTTTCCATTTGCGATCGAATTACTTGATTACAGTGGTCTCCTAGAGTCCTCTTGTACAAACATAAGAAGGACATGTAAGAAACATAAGGGACCAACTGAGGTCACCAATATTGATACAGCTCAGCATTATTTAGTTCTTTATTGATTTGAACAAACGAACAGTTCCTGCTTCCAAAATGTGTCCAAAATAAACCTGTGAAATAACTATCAATCAGTGTCGGTCTACTAAGACGTATTTGTGCGGCATACAGAAAGGCTACGGAATTAACCTAGTCGTAAGATACTGTCTAAATAAAACCATAGTGTGTCACCTTTCTCAGCAAGTTTCAAGTGTTGATATATTTTCATAATGGTTATGTTGCTAACTGTCCAAATATCAGAAGTTCTACTAGGGTTGTTGGCATGAAAAAGGGGGTCAAATTATATATAGTCGTTTGGAGTTCAGATGAATATATCGTTAAGCTGACAAGTCTTGTTGGACTTTTGAATATAGGTACGTAGAATTTTAATTTAACAAAATTGTAAAATGGGGTTAAAATTTTGCATCTGAACACGCCAAGGCGCTTATTCTTTTCGGTGGTGCCATGTAACACTATATGGTTTTCCCATTTTCTGTCTGTCCGTTTATCTGCCCGTCCCTCCGGTCGTTCGCAACACTTTTAGTTTTCAACACTTGTGTTTGTATCGCTACATCAACGTTTGTATACAGTTTTCCTTTGAGAATTCACTGAGAGAATTTGAGTTTGACGCTGGTTTGTTTGATCAATTTATGGACACTTTAAAATCTGACAAATATACATGGATCAGATTTCTACACAGCGTTAGATGGTGGTAGACTAATGCATTGTGCTCTTCTGAACTGTGTCTTGTTGTAATAGATGTACCAAAATGTTATTCTGTGTCAGATTATTGGTTATACGGCAGTTGCCTATGATGTATTTCTACAATGTAAACAAATTTACTTGGATTTTCTTCACAGGGTGACGAGAATGTGATCGAATGTGTTATATATAATGGAGAACTGAGAGTGTACAACTCCTTCAACATGCTTGGCGTTAAATTCAACACACGTACAGGCAATGTAAGTATAAATGTTCGTCGTACGGTATTCTACTTGGGAGTCATATTACCTTTAAACGCATAGCATAACAATTAACGTTTTATCTTTCATTCGATTCATGATAAGGGCTCGGTTTTACCAAACAAATCTTGAGTTTAGTAAATCACTTAGATTACTGCAAATAAAAAAAGAATTTTTCATTATTTGGGATAGGGTAATAAAAAAACTTTATTTCTTTTCCAGAACATCGTATGTTTATTTTATTTTCGTGAGCGTTATAGTGTACCATCTGTAGTCTTATTTGCATAAAAACAAACCACAGCCTATACTGCCATGTCATATTCATAACATAGAACTTCACATTACTCGCAGTCACCTTCAAGTTTAAAGCAGTGAGTTTCAACCAGAGTCACGGGGGCTAACATTTGTTTAATACCACTTAGAGAATTACACTTCACATTTCAAGGTTTACTCAGAATGGGTATTTACATTTGGAGTGTGATAAACAGATAATTTTAGTTTCATCGATTATTTAAAGTTGAATTTGTTTACAGGCGGGAGTGCGAGCCATATCAGGCTCTATAGTGAATGGAATCTTCCGGTGTGACGTTGTCTTTACCTACTCTTCCGAATTCCTACTCTATGACTACAATATCTTGTTTGCTCAAGGTCCAACTCAAACCTTTGGTAAGTCTCTTGTTTGCTTCGGTAACAAGTTGTGAATAAAATAAAACGAATGGTTAGAGCATATTTGTAATATAGTAAATAATAATAATAAGCGACTGAAAGTCTGGCTAAACGGGACGCTGGTAAGCATGGAACAGTTGTTGTTTGTATTACCATGCCACATGGTCTCAGAAAAATAATGTTACACAAGCTGTAATGTTGACGTTTGATCTTTTGAATCTCATAAACATTTTCTAGACGAAAACCTCAGGTAGTAACCTTATTCAATCTTTCCTGAGTTCACAACCGAAAGATTGCGCATTATTACGGGGAGAAATTTTGAGATAACGATAAAAACAGCTGAGATGGGCCATCTGAGGTCAACTTCATAATGTAAAACATGTTGATTAACGCATCAGTCGGCGGTCTGCAGGCATCAAAGTTGACATAATTACACTACTATAACACATTGACCATACACTCAGAATCAGAGCCTCCGTGTCAATAGCGAAAAAGTCAACTAACCCGGCGTAGATGAAAACAGCGTTATATTTTAATGTAATTTTATACCCAAAACGCATTGGGCATCTTTTCATCTTGTGAGAACCAGCGTTGTGTATTGGTTCAAAACCTCAGCAAGGTTAGCATTATACGTTTTTGTGTTTTTTGTGATATTGTTAGGTCTGTTCATCTTCGATGCACTCGTGGTACACAAGTTCTCTGTTTCACTCGGTGAACACATTTCAAATTTTGCGAGTGTTACTCTTGAGATGGGAGGTCTATTAGGGCATGTTATACACTCAATTGTGCCATGGGTCTACAATACATTGGCCGCATTGACCACTATACGAAATACAACAAAAACGATAAGGGAAGCAGCGTTATTATTATCCTGTAGGCCTTGTATCGACTAATGTTACGTTGCCATGTTTGACAATTTAATAAGCTTATTTTTTTCTCTATGATTATTACTAATTACGTAAACACAATGTACTAAATGATATGATATATTCAGTTGAATTGAATGAATGATGTAAAAACCGTTTAAAAACAATTTAACATCTGACTGTTGAGCTGTATTTATCATACACTTGTTATTTGACACTGGCACACTCTGGGGAATATCGGTAAACGTTGTTTATCTGGTAATCATGTATCTGGTAATCATAGGCAGTCGCCATTATTATCAGACCTCATGAGAACTATTTGTGGACCATATTTAGATAGTGTATCATGTATATATCGTTTATTGATGTTCGGGAAATAACGAGGTCGCTAGTCAGCAAATTATAAATTTATTAACACACCGGGATTATGTAATGATGTCATACAGCCGCAGATTGAAACAATTATTTTTAAAGTAACTAACGCATTTAATAAGTCTTAATTTAAAAAAATATTCCGTGTTGATCCACGATGCACATTTCCATATTTTTTAACTATTGGACTTTTACGAACCTGTGGCTACGAATAGAGATTCGCCACGTGACATACTGTGAAGAACGTGGTGCAGCGGGTTTATGCCCTAGTTGCAGTGTGCGTTGCCGAGCTAAATGGTTCCAAAAAAGCCGTACATAGATCTACAGTCAAAATGTTTTCTTTCTTTGGTATTCAAGGGGACAGTAAGAGAAAGCACACAGACGTCCTGGTAACTGCAGATAAAGTCGACCCATTCTCGACGTTTCGTTACATCTTTTATACCTCCGGAGGGAATATTCCGTCAACAAGTGTGTATATGTGTTTTTTCAATTTCCAGGTAGTGCTTAGCGTAGTAGTGTGTTGTAACGCGGATTTGTTTATCCAAATATGTGGTTTGTAACAAAGTCCCAATATTTCCTGTATGAAAAATATTCAAACCCCTTTTCGATGTTAAATACAGTTGAAGCGTATTTAAAATAAGTGCATACACTACACAAGATCGCCTACTCCGTAAAATTAACGACTGAAACAAAATAACACCAAGACAAAATATCATTGTTAAATATTGAGGAAGGCAATCTGTCCCGCCTTTAAAATAAACCTAACGATAAAATACAAAGATAAGACGCATGTAGCCGGGCAGTATTGAATTCTTCCTAAAGTCCAATGTAAAACTAAATAACTAAAAGTGTCCTTAGCTACGTTGTTTGATATCTTTCCATTTATTGCCCAACTAAGATTGCAACTATCCTCTCCATTATGACCCAGTTCATAAACCACTCTCCCCTTTTTCTCTTAAAAATCGCTTTTTTTCTATACTTTCTTTTATACTTTCTTCTATACTTTCTTTTTACTTTCTTCTATACTTCCTTACTTTTTCAGCATTCAGAAAAAGTTTTTTCTAACATACCACTAACATTCTATGTTCAAGCTTATTTGACATTTTCCGTTACAAAGAGCACACATTCAAGACATTGAAGACAACTATTTAAGCTATACTGAAAATCAATTAATACCAGTGCTACAAAATGAAGTGTTTCAGCAAATTAAGGGTGGTGCTATGGACAAAAGGAAGTCCCAACTCTGTTACTCTTCTCACGCCAAAGTGCGAACATGTAGCCCTTAGATGGTGTGCAAAACATTCCCTGTCGTACCGTTGCTAGATTTGATACATAGTTCATGCTAGACCATTTATTCCCTCGCACACCATCAAGAAGGTTACTAAATCCCAATCATAAAGGTTTTAGAGGAATTGCAGCCTTCTGGGTTACTTACGTCGGAATAGTTCTTGAATTTTTACGGCTTTAAAGAGAAAAGAACAAGCCTGGTGGAAGGCGGTCAGAATGGTACAATTCTAATAAAACCGTTTCACTTAGGATTCAAGATTGGGAGAGGGGCGGGGAGACGACAGGATTTAACCTCTTGGGTTCCAAAAGGATATACTCTTTAACGAAATAATTCCGAAACCTTCCAACCACTTTAATTTGTGTCAAGGTCTAGAATCAGATTCCTTGCAAAATACAACAGTGTCCGGCTTGCCTCCAACATGTATGAAAACCACATGCAAGGTAGATACTAATATACCAGATAAGGCTTCCTTTGGCAGGCAACAAAGTTAAAATGGTTACTTTCTGGTTAACCTTATTTGGTATACCTCATTACCTGTAAGCGTCTTAAACAATTTGTTTGTGAAACCAAAAATCTCCTTCTGATTAAAACCCACTATCATTTGAGCCCTTTGGATACAATTCATATCTCTAGCAGCTGATTATCTTCCCCTTATTGGACCATTTTGAAAAAAGAAATAATTTTATCTGAATATTAAACCATAAAGAAACATTTAGAAAAGGAATCTATTAATACAAATAAATTTACAATACACGACAAATCTCTAATGTGAAAGGTCAGCTTAACTTATGTGCATGCTAAAATCGGGTAACCAAAAGTTTACAAGGTGTGTATTGCCACTTGAGTATATGGATTGATCAAAGACCAATAAAGCCAGAATGCGCGCTACGGCTCTAGAATATACTGATGTAGTTAATAGTTAGCCTACTCGCGGTCCGCTCGATCAGCAACATTGGTTTGAAATCATATCAACACATATTTATTCCAGTGGCAACAGTTTACTTACTCACAGGATTAACTAGAACTGTTCTACGAGAACGAATACCTCCGGCGGTATGTGTTATAAAGTGTGTTGCTGCTCCTTTTAAATGGACAGCTATTACAGGTCCACTTGGGGAATACTTAAACGTGTAAACGTACCTCTACAGGCAGTCAGAGTTGTTTAATGGAGGTTTACATGTAAACCTACATGTACATGTATAAGGTGTAATGTAAAACACACGCATGATTAAAGTTTTTTTTCTTTACATTAACATAACAAAGAGAAGGGCTAAGACTTGTTTACAATCAGGCGGTTGATAAACGGCTGATTGTAAATACATCTATGGCACAATATACCAGTGCCATAGCAAATTGTCTACACAGATTATATTGCCTGAAATAAACTCCCCATGCTCAAATTAAAATGCAAAGCTGGAAAAATTGTACCTATCTTCAATATTACAGCATTCATTAAATGGTCCATGGATTGTCATAATTACATCTTGCACATTTTCTCCCGTTGGGTAACATGCACACAACTTTTCACTTACATAGAATACAAACTGAAGAAGAATAAGGCCGGACAATATTGGCCCTATGTTACAACGTGCAAGGGTAACAACTCTGGCAAAAAATGATCGACGGAGCCTCATAATTACATTTTGCACAACTTCCCCCCATGATGATGTGTAACATGCACACAAGTTTTCACTAACATATAATACAAACTGAATAAGAATAAGGCCGGACAATATTGGCCCTATGTAACAACACAATAGAATTGTTAAAGGGCAATAACTCTGGGAAAAAATGACCGACGGAGCCTCATAATTACATCTTGCACAGCTTCACCCCGTGTGTAACATGCACACAAGTTTTCACTAGCATAGAATACAAACTGAAGGAAAATAAGGTCGGACAATATTGGCCTTATGTAGCAACAGTATATGCTTGTTATAACTCAGGGGAAAAAATGATCGACGGTACCTCATAAATACATCTTGCACAACTTCACCACCTGGGTAACATGCGCACAAATTTACTTTAACATAGGGTAAAAACTGTAGCAGAAGAAGGCCGGACAAAAACGGACGGACGGACAGACGGACAAGCCGATTCCAGTATACCAGTGTAAAAAGCTCACGTTTAGATTTCCTTGTATTACTTCTCATAACATTCACCGGCACAGCATAGATTACAATACAGCAGATGAAGCATATAAAGGACTTTTTGTATCTTTTAGAGACAGAACCTGACTAGCTTTTTGTTATTTATGGTATAACATTTTGTTAGTTTGAACAGATTATAGTGCAGAAAATTTTGCAGGTTGAAGCCCGTCCGTAAATCCGACACACGACCCCTAGAGTCAGGTACCGAATCGTTAGCGAGTGGCATTTACTGACGATTCGGTACCGGACTCTGTGGGGTCGTGGGGTCGATTCTCAGACAGGCTTCATCCTGCTCAATTTTCTGAACTAGCGACTGATCACACTGAGACAGTATTATCCCAAAAATACCGAAAACATGGATGAAACGTGCGTGTAAAAGACATATATTATCTTACGCACATAACCAACGAACGGTTGTTAAATTTTGTTTTCTCTTTACAGATCCTGGCGTTCTGCTGCTGGCTGTATTAGTTTGTCTTGGGTCCCTCAAATACGTTTAACGGAAGGAAGGCATAGGGCTGTATTATCTGTGTGTGAACCGTTTATATCGTAAACCCATGCACAATTGTGTCGTAAGAACAGAATAAATCAAACAGGCAATCAAATTGGTCTGTTATCAGCTTACTTCTTTCAAATCTTTCATATTTCTACGCGCGCTTGGGTTACTTCTCCTTAAGAGTGAGTTACATTTCTATTACAGTTGAATATCCATTTGATAGTATCATAAGCAAAACTTAAAAGACGCTAACTTTTCATTGCCCATATCTGTAAACGCCCTATTTTTTAACTCAAACTTTATACGTTTGTATGAAATGATGTGAGCATAATATCCTGATAAACTCAAAATAAAATGGTTTCAATAATGGTTTGTGTTTATATGTATAGAAAATGTTGGGCGCCGGTCTTTTCCTGGATGTAAAGTTGGAATATTTGTTGTGCTGCCTTAAACCTATTTTCGCGACAATTTCAGTCGCGGCGCTGCAGTGTGGATTCATTAAATACCAGCGTTGCCATCGCTTTAAAATGACGTTACTAAATACGTCACTTCACAACACCAGTTTAAAATATCGATCATCCATTAAAAAAGTCAACCTGTTGATGCTGAATATCGATCATAACATGAGACAATGCCATCGAATCTTAGTATCTTTCGCATCAACTGAGCATCCCATAAAATGGGCCACACGCCCACAGGCTGGGGTTTTTGGCCATGCATAAGTTTTTGGCCATGCATAAGGCTATGGCCTTATGTAAAATTCTTTTCAACATATGTAAAATTCTTTTCAACATATGTAAAATTCTTTTTCACATAAGTGATAAATCGAAATAGAATTTCACTTATGTCAAATAAACTTTTATTTTACATATGTACAAAAGAGTTCCACTAATCAAAAAACTGAGAAATCATTTCTCCCCACAGCAAGGGAGCGTATCCAACCTTCATTTGTGCTCATATCGTCTTGTGTACACTTCCAATACGAATGCAAAGACGATATGAATATATTCCACATGCTATGCAAGTTAAGCCTCAGTCGGGCACACTCCCAATTCGAGAGAATTTATCATGAAACGTCCCCTGTAGCGAGATTACAACAACAACACAGCAAAGCGCAAATGACCTAAGTGAAAAAGATTTCCACATATGTTGAGTTAAGGTTTATATTACATATGTCGAATTCTTTTTCACATATGTTGAATTATTTTCCACATAAGCGAAATATTTTTCCACATATGTTGAATTCTATTTTCCATATGTGAAATTCTTTTCCAGATATGTAAAATAAAGTCATATATTTTACATATGTGGAAAAGAATTTCACATATGTGAAAAAAAATTCAACATATGTAGAATAAGGGTAAAAGTCATAAAACGGCTTGCCATATAAGACTATTATTACTCCAGCCAGCTAGGGGAAAGAATCCCCCTATACCCAATACATACAGTTTATACAGTTGGACAGGTGTTTTAATTTTCGAGGAATATATGATACATGGATTTTCGTTTTGACACCTGGTACCCAACATACTCGCATAGAATGGTACTCTAAATACCGTCCATTTGATTGTCAATTTGCAATAAATTTAGAAGGAACGTTTATATCTTGAAAAGGACAAACAAGTCTAACCAAAGTCCTCTCCAGTAGGCTTTATAAACGAATTCTGTTATTTATCTATCGATGAAATACGACGATTTCCTGCACTCCTTCGTAAAAGAGATATTTCACTGCTGTTAAACAACGCGTTTTGTTATTCGTTTGTAAAAGGACCTCGTTTCTATTATGACGTTTTATTATGAATGTGCGTCGTTTCACCACACAACACTAGGACATTAAAAAAGTAAATGTGTCCACAAGTTGGTCGTTATAACGAGTTCATTGTAGAAAAACATATTTTTCCCATGTCTCTTTTACGGCTCCGTACAACACACTATAAGCAAAATATGAAAGTTTGTCACATATCCTTCACTTCGTTGCTTTCTCCTTTTTGCGTTAATTAACGTTTCCTGTGTTCACAGTCAAAAGCTTGGCAAGTGACAAAGATCGAATTTGGACATGAGAAGAAAACCAACTCAGACGGGTCATTTTCAGAATGAAAACAGCCGTATAACACATCAATCCAGTCTGCTACATGGAAGTTGACCTACTTACTAAAATATAACACATCCAGTATAAACCGTCACCAAAATCCTTTATGTCAAAAATAAAATGTCAACTAAAAATCAGTCTGCCCATTGGGGGGGGGGGGGGGGGGGGGGGGGGGGGGGGGGGGGGGGGGGGGGGGGGGGGGGGGGGGGGGGGGGGGGGG
>JAQQZZ010077837.1:0-20012 GCA_030265115.1 Mopalia vespertina
GTGAAGTGGACAATCCGTCGTCATATAAGTGAAATACCCTTGAGTACGACGTTAAACCCCAATCAAACAAACCTTGCAAGAACTTGGTGATTAGCGGGCGGCTACAGGAGTGCCATGTTGCTCTGGTGCTCTCATACATGTATGTAGAGGGCTAAAAGGAGCCGATATATTTCTGTTGCATTTGCTGAACATCTCGTCATTGTCCTGTCCTGCCATTGTTTGTCGACAGTATTATCGGGGCTGGATTGTTTGGTCTGGAACGCTGTCATTTGGGTGAAATAAACTCAAGCACGTCATGAAACCTCAATTCAACAAACCTGTGTGCCTATCGCATCCATGATATAACATATGTTAACATGAAACATTCAGGTGTGAACATTAGTGGATAATGATATCGCAAGTTCTACCAAAATGAGAGATAAACCCATTTAATTCTACACCCAAGAACTGTCTTTCAATAATTAACCCGTGCATTGTTTTCCCACAGGTGTGTTACTTATTGCAAGAATATATCTACGACATGTGCAATATGGCCACGTATGAACTATTACTGTGAAAGTGGGTACTCAGAAAGCTACAAGAAATCACAAGGTAAGTGAATTTATTGGTTATCTTGGATACAGGGCATGTAGTATATTTACTACATAACCACACGAGTTGTCTTTTACAATCGCTTTTCTCTGGACAAAGTTGACGTATACGTATAACCTTACATATTTCAAAATATCATGGTGGTTCCTGGACAATCTGCGAACGTTTTTGTACATAATTTATTGTCAATTCAGGCGACACATAAAACATATATTTTATTGTTTGCGCCAATCGTATGATGTTAAAACTACACAATGCTGATCGTGTTCCACTTTCGAATGATAGGAGGAATTTTCCTGTTGCCTTGGTGATCCATGGGCTATCGTTGATTTTCGGCTTTTGTCATTTTACTGTCTTATTTCGCCATTTGATTGCTGCCAGGGACTTGTTTGTTGGTGTCCTTCATGCATTTGACTGGCATGCTGTTAGATGAGTTCGATAGCCTTTTTACGACGTAAAACTCCAAGCAAACAAATCCTATCCGTCTGCTTGCTTAACATACATCTGGGAATATTTCTGGATAGTCAGAGTCCCCTAGGCTCTAGAGATGAACAATGTCCAGTGGGAAAGATGCAAATGTACAAACTTCAAAGATGAATCAGTTTAAGTTCGGCCGTGCCTAGATATATTTTTATACAAATTAGTGACCAGTTTAGAAAAATCTTTGCAAGCATTGAAAGACAAAAGTATGGATGCAATTTGCCCAATAGCGTTTCCTTAGCTTTGTAAGAGACCATGTTATAATCTGAATGTTGTTTTCAATTCATCCTATAACACACTCTCTGGATACTGTATAAATGCAGATTCTGTTTCGAAGAGCTGGAGAACTTATCTCTAATGTAACTATACACCATTAAGCAATATGTAAGATGATAATCAGTTTTCAGATGTAGATGATATACAACTATGTTTCTAATTTTACCCAAACAGCCCTAACCTTTCTGCAAAGCTTCCTGAAGCATGTATGACATCTCGTCATTTATTACAAATATCAATTCTCCGAAATCGTTTTCCCTCAGTATTGCTCTGTAACTTTGCTATTGCATAATCCGACTTCTCCAGCCGTGAACGGTGATAAGCGAAATTGTAAAGCGTATTCTGAACATAGCAAATCGTAACTCAATAGTTAGAGAACGTCTACTGCATGTTGATGTAATTCGGTACCGTCGTCCCCGAGGGTTCTTTAGATTCCCGGCGCGGCTATGGTAGCATATATATTCACCATGACTGAGCTAATAAGGTTTAATTACGGTCCGATGATCTTTTCGGGTAGAAGCAAACTCTATTAGCACGAATCAGAATTAAATCCACTTAGCGTAAGAAATAACAAGCTGTGATTTCTCGCGTCATCTATCATACATCGAGCCAAAAATGAACGGACTCCTTACTAATTGGGCCCCTGGGACAGATCGAAAGCCCCTGTGCTCGGTACACCATTCTAGTCTCAAAGAACTACTTTTCACAAAGCATAATATGGATATCATTGATATTCACCAGCTTTGAAATGCAACTATTTCCCCCAAAAATATTCTATTGTAATTGCTTTTTATATATATTGTTTATTTCATTTTAATTAATGCAACAATTAATGCCTAAACATAAAAAGGTCTGTGCAATTTTCCTTTTACCATTTAATAACGATTTCAACCATATCAGAAATGTATGATTTCCTCTTACTTGTATCTTCTTTGATCTCATTTTTTCAATTACTGTGTCTTCCCGGAAACATTACAACATATTTAAAAAAATAACCGTTGGACATTTATAGGTTTGTATTGTTCTCAAAATACATCAAGGCCTATTGTATACGATGCCCATGACATTTGCATTGGTAGACAGCAGGTATATATAGAGGAACATTTGATATGTTTGCTCTTTTTCTTATGATATATTTGAAACTGTGTAACAAGTGAAATTATATACTCCGAGAAGGCGCATTACAGGAGAAGCAATGATAGATTCTGAGTGTGGGGTCCCATTTTGCCGTAAAATTCCAGGATAATACGTCTGGTATTCATTTCCGAAGTCTTGAATAGTAAATGTGACCGTTATACTGGAACTTTCAATCGTGCCAAGGTTCTTGTGAATATTTTTCGAACTGGCAAAATGTTGCACCTAAATGGTGTGAGGCCGTGTCTACCGAGTCAAAAATATAGCATTCTCATAGGATTTATTGAGCGAAAATTCTTAACACGTGCCAATATGTTTGTCAAAGCATTTAGTTAGTTTGACTGCATTGTAAATGGTAACATTTTTGTTGTCTTGCCGGAAACACCTGTCGTTGTTGTGGCAAGGGAGTTTTAAAAGGGCAGATTTGTTACTGTGTCGGGAAGCTACATTATAGGTTAATCTCTTGCTGGCCCCAATGTTGACCATCTGCACGAATCAGCTAAATAAGCATGTTAACATAGTAATGCATTCATGCCGGTGAGTCTGTAGGATTCCAAAACATTCATGTACAAACAGCATACATTTAGATTGAACAGCGAAATAGGTTATCCCGTAAAATTGTCCCTGGTGTGATTAAATATCTATCTTTTTCTTGCATAAATTTAACTGCATAACCTTTCAATTTACATTTCAAAGTATTCCTAGGCATTGAGTGACATTAACAATAGACATAAGTGAGGTTTCCTTCTGAGTCTGTCTGGCGAAATCAACTTCTATCCTTTTAGACTGGCGAGGTTATGAGGTCATCTGGCAAAACAATTTCTCCCTGAACTAGTTTAGGAAAACTGTTAAGATACTTTTTTATTTCTCGACCAGCTCTATGTTCTTTATTGGAACAACTGTCATCGCTGTGACGGAAACTGCTGTTAAAGGCCGGACGCGTATGTCTGGACCTGTCTGTCATTATGACAGAATGGCATGAAAAAAACCGGGGGAATGCTCTGTAGACGTCCGTCGAAGCACTGACCCTATTGCTCTGCCGTTCAGTTTTGCGTTGAAACAATGGTATGTCTTTGTTACATTCATTATTTCTTATTAATATATATCCACGAAGGAGCGGGTGTACGCTTTAATCGTCTTGCTTGGTAGTGCCTCTGGGTTATTGTTTTTTTTTTATAAATACAGATCCTTTTTTAGATGCTTTTGATCTGAAAATTGGATTAAAGACCAAACGATTTATATATAATTTTGCTATTTTAAAGTGATAGTGTTTTCGTTGATGTGGCGGAAGTAGACGTAAGAGACCGGACTTCTCCGCCTGCGTCGGTCCTTTTCTATCATCGCCAAGAATAACATTTCGCTGTGAGCTCCCGTCAACATTCACCTGCTACATCGATTGTTTGATGTCTTGGCCGGCTCGATTTATAGTGTATCGCAGAACTAAGTCTTCTTCAGTGCTCCATGTAGATTTGAGGCCTCTGGTGAGTGCTGGCATCGCGGCTTGACAATGACAATGTAAAGACGTCATATAAGTGAAATATGTATTTTATGTCATATTTTGCATTCTTAAATATATTATATATATGCTGGCGGTTTGTCGTCCCCAACTAGAGCGACCGCAGCTTGGATGTACCGCCCACAGGTACGAGTCACCCGACCGATCTAAAGTATACGAGGGAGTTACATCAGGTGACTCCGGCAATCGCGGGGAAACTTTTCATGAGGTTTCTTCGCGGTTGAACACTGAGTAAGAAATTGACAACCTGTCCTCGTGTACTTGTAAGTGAAATACCCTTCAATGCGACGCTAAACCCCAATCAAATAAACAACCATATTTAGAAAAAGACGCTTGGAATAAATTTGAAGATTATTGTTGAAATAGTTCTTAAAACCATCTATAAAAATATTGAACTCCTTAATACTTTTCCGCTTTGTTTATACTGACAGCGGATCTTAGCGGTTTGTTGGATTTCTCTTCTTCGTGTGCGGTTCATTATATGAATTAATCAATCAATAGACTAATAACTTTATTAACTAATCTGTATAAGTCAATAAATTAACCAATCAATCAATTGATGAATGAGACGATGGATTGGCGGGCCATTCGACTGCGTGGTTGGCGGATTGACTGATTGATAGATTGATTGATTGATTGATTGATTGGTTGGTGATCGATCGGTTGATTGATTGATAAGCAACTGGTTGATAACAATTTAATTGTTCATCCTAATTAGGCAACAATGCGTTAAACCATTGGAATAGAAACCAACAATCCCATGATAGCCACTGAAGCTGTCAATTTGATTTGATTTGATTCGGATACTTTAATGCGTCTTCATATATGGACAAAAATAGTCGACCACAATACATGGTTTACCTAGATAGTGTAGCCATACCATCTCATAAACACAATTATATATATCGGATACGGTCAGGCTTCATAATAACTAATGTTCAGTGCCATTTCAATGTATAATCAGTGTTATAGAATGGAATTATTGTAAGGCATTGATACGGACGTAGTGATGTGTGAGCTATCAATCCCAAAAGACGTCACTAATAGGAGAACATAGTTTATGCAGTGGAAATAATTGCAGTAAGACACGGTATGAATGATCTAAATATAGAGATTCGTTCCATGATATGGAGGCAGTTCTTTTTAATAACGGGCGATAATTAATTCAGTTCGCCTTTGAGAGGGAATTTTGCTCAATAAACCGCCAGATATTAACTGCCAAAAGCCGATAAATAACAAATCGGATGTATCCAAATTGAAGTCTTTGTTTTCTAATAACCTATTTTTTCCATGCTATTATGAAGTGCTAAAGTAAATTATAGAGTTTTCTATCAGATATTAAAATGTAAGAATATGGCATAAAGTTTCCATCTATTTTTGTGCCACTTCCTGCTTTTTGCTGTGATAATTGTGGTTTATGAACAACTTTTTGTAGCTTTGATATAACGCATAATCAAACACATCACACCCCGTTCAGGGTTTTCAGTGTATGTAAAGCTAGGCCTAGACCGACACTGTGACTGAAACAGCAGTTTTAGGAACTGGCCGCAACTAAATGCAACTCGTTTTTTTAGCGAGTTGCAGTGAGCCATTTTATAACGATCGTGTACCATCTAGCTTTTCTACGCAGACATGCACATTTGGGATAAACCTGCGCCATCACTATTTTACCAAGAAGTCTGGAGGTGGCGCTCTACAATTAGCCACAGTTAAAGAAAATACAGGTGCTTAAAAATTTGTAATGTGGGTCAACATAAAATGGAACAATTTTTTTAATTTAATAATAAATCAATTTGTTAGTATCTTTAAAAAAGGAATTGCATTGATCTACAGCTGAATGTTATCATAGCATAGTTTCGGTTTATTTATAAAGCTGTCATTTGCATGGCGACGACTGCACAATTGTCGATAATTCGCCGAATATCACTTTTTTCAAAATGGTCGTGGTTTATGACCAAGCGATCTATATGCAAGTCATGGAGGTAAGACGGCAATGGTTTTAATCAAATGGCAGTGTTTTTCACCGATTTACGCGCTTTCTGCAACTGAAACTGATCTCGTGACGCGTCATGTGATAGCTTAGAAATAAAATGGCGACCAATGAGAAAACAAACTGATCTTCTTCGTTAAGAGAAGCCGTATTTTAAACACATCGTGGAACATGTTTTTTAACCGAACAAGTATAAGCGAGGAGCCCTGGACATCATAGCAGCATGTCAGCCTAATGACTGGGTGCAGGCAACTGGTAACAAAGAAAGACGCAACAATATATTGGCTTCGTTGTTATTTGTGATTTTTCTTAATGGACATGGCGTTGAATACATATAATTTTCAAATAGAGTCATACTCTCCCCATACAATAACAATGACACTGCCATTTTGGGTAGCAGCCTCTTTTTCAATTGCAGGCTTTTTTCCGCACTTCTCGCTCGGAAATAAGTTGTCGTCGGTTTCACTCGATTGCAGGTTCTTTTCGACAATCTCAGAAAATAATGATCTTCACGGAACGCGTAGATCTAAAATTTCCAAATTCCAGATTCCAGATTCCAGTCTTTTGATTAATTTTACCATCCTTAATTAAGATAGCCGTCTTGGTATGCAGTTGTGGGGTGTTCTGTACAAGAATCAGTTCCGTTTATTTTCTTTTTACTGGTAGATGTTCATATCGATTGTTTGCAACATGTGACAGACGATGTCTACAGACAGACGAACACCTATAGCTGAATGGTAATTCTGTTTCCGTATTCCCATGTAAGGTCAATCAATGACCCTCCATGGATAATGCAGATCACGACATTTTTACGTGGTACTGTTTGGTATGCAGGATCTATTACTCTGAAAATACACGCATGTTAATGTTGTGTTTGGGAAATGAGGTTCAGAATTAACTTCGGTGTGAATTGTGAATGAAACAGCCAGAGGTTATGCTAACATCGAACCATTTTATGGAATTCCTTGCTGTTTACTGGGGTGCCACACGGGGGTGCGTAGCAGTAGTCAGACACCCAATGTCCATCAACCCACTTGTCTCGCAACCCGATATCCCGACATTACCACAATACCTACAGCCCAGAAGCTCGACGCGATGGCACATCTTACCAGTTCTACATCCGGCCACTAGTCAGACACCAAGTGAATTCTAAAGTACAGCAAAGTCCGACTCCGATATGTCCTATCAGAGCATATCGAGCATATTCACATACATATATGCTATCCCAACGAGCGTGAATCTCATTATTCGACCTTTCCAGCTGTATGAATACGCGTGAAAATCTTTCGATTAGTCCGCCGGAAATCTAATAACCATACACATACACAGGTTCCCCTAGAGAGTTTCAAATGACCCTAGAATACGCAAGGTTACGAAAGTTGTGTTTTTTTTAGAAAGTTAGTATATATTAACAATTTCTTTATTTTTTTACTACACTTTCTAAGCTTTGACAGATTCACGTTATGAAAATTTGGTGCCTGACTCTGTCTCAACCTGCAGAATTTTCTGATATAAATTTGTTCTAAATTAAGAAAGTGTTCCCATACATTAAGGTTGCGTATTTTCGTTTTTATGGAATACACTGGTTTGGTTTACCCGGCAAACTTAGCCGGCGTTGTGGAGTGATTCAACAGATTTATGAAAATGTCGTGCCGTACTCCGAGGGTCGTTGGTTTTATGACTGGACTGGTATTAAACTGCAGAATTTTCTGAACTCTGACACTTTGGTGCCTTACTCTGATGGCTATGTGTTCGATTACTGGATTTTCTGAACTAGAGTCTGTTCAAAATAACGAAAATACGCAAGGTTTATTTAGAAGTGCAATGTGTTCTAAAGTCAAGACCGACGTAAATATAAAGAATCACTACACAACGCCGACTAAATGTACCGAGTAATACGGGTAAATTGTAGCCCAAAATTGCGAGGATCGAAGCAGGCGATATGCGCAGTATGTTTGAAAATTTTCCAGTAAGACTATACTGGAAAACTTGTCATCTTTTGAAAACGAAAATTGCCATTCAAGGTCGTGTGGCTCCCTATATACCTCAGGTCTACAGGGAAAGGCCAACAGTAGGCTGAAATGCTTAGCACTAAACCATTGCCGAGTGCCTTTTACAGTTGGTCTTTGAATCCACCTCAGTGTTTTCATGCATTAAAATATATATTTTAAAAAAGCGGAATACAGTTTTACTTGCCTCCACCAGGATTCGAACTCAGGTCATGGGCTAGCAGGGTCAGCTCTATAACCAACTAAGCTGCCGATTCCTACTGCAGTAAAGGCTGCATATAACGGAAGCAATGGCACAGGGACACTTATATTATAATCTATTTCTTTATATACATGTGAAATATCAGCATTTTATTCACACATAAAAGTGAATGCTCACTGCAGCTAGTGTAATAATACTTTTTTATTACACCCCGAACTTTGACCTTGCTGACGTTTCTGCTCTACAGTTTGACTTCACTAGTGTAGTTCCAGGTTCTACTGCATACATATCAAACCTGGATTCAGATTTTTTAAAAAAAACGGATTTTGTGAAGCCTGTGAAAATGAGATGATAGCTTTCATATATCATCAGCGTAAAAGCAAGAGAATTTCATTCATAATTGTCCAATTATTGCTATGCTTCCCGCTGTCGATCACAAAAATTGTGGCTCTCGAGCAAAGCAACCACTGGCATGTATGTCTGTTCCCTGGCATCCAAAAAAATGTTTCGTTGGCGAGTGGAGGGGCAGATAAAGATTTGTTTTACTTGCCAAATATATAAGAAAAATAATCTCCTTGAGCAGCAAAAACATTGATAAATGGCGGGTTTGAAATGTTCAAAGCCAGAAATCACCAATGTAATTGACGGTCACATTCTGACATTGTCATGCTCACAGCTGATTTCCCTTTCAATCATTCTCTTGAGCAATATTTTTTTTCGTGGGTTATCCTTTCAAACATTCACGGGAGCAATGTTAATCCTCCTGGGTTATCCTTTCAAACATTCAAGGGAGCAGAATTTATTCTCGTAGGTTATCCTATTAAACATTCAAGGGAGCAATATTTAGTATCGTATGTTATACTTTAAAACATTCACGGGAGCGATATTTATTCTCGTAGGTTATCCTTTCAAACATTCACGGGAGCAATATTTATTCTCGTGGGTTATCTTTTCAAACATTCTAGGGAGCGATATTTATTCTCGTAGGTTATCCTTTCAAACATTCACTGGAGCAATATTTATTCTCGTAGGTTATCCTTTCAACCATTCACTTACGCAATATTTATTCTTGTGGGTTATCCTTTCAACCATTTTATGGAGCAATATGTATGATATTCAAACTTTAATGCGTAATATCTTCGGGAAACCGAATGTCGGGGAGCTCGTTTTTCGACATTGAATGTCGAATGTACGGGAGCAAGACATTCGACATTATTTTATATTGTATTTTGGGTTCACGAATACTTAAGGTTACCGGTATTTCATAGAAAAACTATTTGACAATATGGGATATTATGTGGGTCAAAAAGTTCACACTTTTCACAACGGTAAAGTGTATAATATCTCCGCCGTAAGAGTGAGCTTTTTGGCCCTTTAATATCCGATATTGGCAAATAAACCTTTTATGAAATACCAGTAACCTTAAGAATTCGTGTACCCAAAATACAATATGAAATAATATCGAATGTCGAATGTCGTGCTCTACGACAGTTGACATTCGAATGTCGCAAAACGTGCTCCCCAACATTCGAATGTCGAATAACAGGGAGCACGACATTTGACATTGGAATATCTAATGTCTGGGAGCCCGACATTCGATATTGAATGTCAAATAACGGGCTTACTTCAGCTTCCCAATATCTTCTATATATAGATGTATCAGTTAGGACTAGCACCAAATGGCTCTTGCTTAAATAAATCAATCCATCATAGAGGATTAGCCTTTTCAACATGGTGTGACAGTCTACACACTCAAATAGACCACCTTCTAATATCACAACGACTGTCTGGCACCGCTATGTCGTCACATGCTAGTAGTATCAATCTAAATAAAGATGAAGTACTATTTAAATGGCTAAGACTGTCTGATTACTTTTATTATATATGATGAATTAATTAAAAGGGTCTAGTTATACTACCTTTGAAGTGTCTAATGAGATCCCTAGAGCTTTTTTGTACTAGAGGAACCACCGAATGTTCACCAACATGTCAGCTAAAATCAAATATCCTCTTTCAAATGTACTAGTCTAGACAGTTTAGTTGGAAGCCTTGTGGCTGAGTTTTGTCATCACATAAGATGCAGACAAAAGACACTGGTGTCAACGATGCGGACAATGGTATCGAATTTCGTCGATATTGTCAGGACGACATGGTCACGAGGTTGAAATGTTAGTGAGGTCACATTTTATCTGAGTTTACTGTACCACAGTCTTAGGAATTGGTCTCGTTTGAGAGAGATTTATGTTTATGGAAGAAACACTAATCGTTGTCCGCGGACATGAAGTGACTCGCTGACCTCGTGGAGTATTTTGACAGTCCTCTAGAAGTGTGCTAACATGAAATAACAGTTGGCTGCAGTACCGCACCACAAGAGGAAAACAGTTACTAATGCGAAGTCCCGTTACTCTATCTTTTTTGGGGCTGTTCAGATTCACGTGATTTGTACACATATATTTTTTCAATTAATTCATAAATTAATTTATTTAATTAATTAAGGATTTGTCGAAATAGTTCACCCCCTCTCCTCCACACGCACACAAAAAAAGTTGGAGACCCGATACATGATTTGCAGACAAGTCTACTTGTACACATACGGGGTATTTTGTACACATGACTGATAAAAACACAAATCTTAAACAATTGCCACCAATTCGTCCCTTTGCAGCTGTTAAAATTTTGCAAGAAAGCACTTTTCACCAGACGGCAATCCTAAATAGCCCGTATTTCAATTAAATTTTGTGAAGAATGCTATATTTTTGTATAACAAAGAGAATCGACATAAGCACCACTGTACAGGGTAGTGCTGTGCCATTTCTGCCATTTTTAAAGCATTTCGTGTATTAATTTTGTGCATATGGTTATCCCAAGGTTTACATTTGTACACAACATATCTATTGCAGATACACTGGTTTAGATTTGGCATGTTAGAAAGTAAATCTGTACATATGTAACTATTTTTTTTTCTCTACAATACCAATATATAATGTTCCATTTTTCATCACAGGTTTAACTTATTGCCTCTAGAAATCGTTAAGTTTGAAACTGTCTAGAACAATAAGAGTTGTGACGTCGATGTCATTATGGTTATTTTAGGATATGTTTATGCTAATTAAATGACTGGGGCAGCGCCATAAAGCCAGCAGATAGTACAAATCCCCAGGTTTAATTTTTTTATTCGCAAATGTACCTATTGAAAACGGTTCAAGAATTGGATTTAACTTAGCATGTTATACATGAAACTTTTGGGTAAAAGAAAAATCCGTTGTTGAAGATCTCCTGGCAAAGTTTATCAATCTTCGAGAGTTTTTAAGAACTTGAAGAGATAGTTGACTGACTTTATATCCGGCTCTTGGATAAGCCTGCACCGAGAAACCTTGTCGTTATTATGTTTAGAGATTGTGTTAGAATCTTAACTAAGGGTAACAAACGGATAAGGACTGCTTGTTGCCTGTAGCTTCCAGTGATGAATTGCTTAAAGGCCTGGTATTTATGTCAAGTATGTTGTGAGACAACTTGCAACTAGCAATGATATTTTTCCATATATAGGGCCAAATCCAGTTGAAGTTTTGGAGAGTGAGACGTTATATAGATAACTATACTAAAACATTAAATTTGACTTTTTAATGGAAGATTTATCGAGAATTTAGGTTACTAGATAATTCATTTTCTATAATCAATTCAAACTTTTATTAAAAGTGCTGTCTTGCGCATGTTTTGGGGGCTAAACATTGAATACATTTTTTCATCCAAGGTTTTTTTTTAGAATTTGCTTAATTCAGCGTTTCATCATGGATTTTTAATGGACTCGTTGCACTACTATTTACACATACATGTAGTTCATGTCTTCGTTCAGAAATGTAGTTCGGGCTAGAAGCTAGCAAAAGTAATCTATGGAATGTGGATTTTTTTTAAGTTTTCCTGTTTTTTTACAAATGTTTTTTTTTTCGATGTTTGTTTGTAAAAAAAGATTATGGCAGAGCAAACAGTTAAAACCACATTCCTAGGCTTCGTCCATAGTATTGTAGGGGAAACCGGAGATGATGGTAACATTGCTTCAATTTGTCCCAATTCCTACAATTGGTCCTATAATTGGTCCTCTGGGCAAATGTAACGACACACAGTTTCGTGAAAATTTATTAATATTTACCACGAAAATAATTTCTATTTTTTTTTAAATACTTAAATTGCAGACAAGTCAATATTTTGTGAAACAATTTTGTTTTCACTACAACATTGTTCTACTTATTCTGAGATCTACTTAATTGCTCAAATTACTCGAAAGCTCTTTTTATTTATATAAAGCTGTTTACAGCATAAGCTAATACTCGTCGACAACATGTACATTATAAGGTAAACCAATAAACACAACACAAATCAGATGTGGCAATATGTTACTCTTCAATGTAGTGGGAGAACTGAATTAATGCCATATTATATAACATATTTTCAAGAGAGGATTGTAGCCAGAATAACATCGTATTTTATAAGAGCAGGAAACATATGAAGACACGAGGTGATTGGTTGTTGTATCTTCGTTTGAATAAGTACGTTCAGTACCGAAAGAACCTACACCAAGGGTCTAGCCAATCAGCTGAAAATAAAAGACGGGTAACTTGCAAAGAACACAGCGCTTTCCTCTGTAATGTTTGCATTGTAACGATTATCGTGGTACATCAATGGTATGCGGTGTACAGAACCCAGTCGGTTTCTCAGTCTGACCGAAAGAAGGATCTTAGTTAATGAGAATCATTCACTCAGGCCGGTATGCTTAACAGATCATGGAATTGGAATGAATGATGAAAAGATATCTTCTGCATACATTCAGGAAAATACAAAGTCATAAGAACGAATTCGTGTTTAAAAATACATACTGAAGCAGGACGTTAGATATCAATCCCCCTTTGTTGTTTTTGTTTTTTGTGTTTTTGTTTTCTTGGGGGAGGGGGGGGGTGGGGGGGGGGGGGTAAGCCATATGTGTTTCAGTTTTCCATGTCAATAAACCAATCGATGCGAATAATTATTTAATTTACTTCGATCCGTAGGGCGCACAGAATCCCACTCGTTTCGTGATTCGACGAGAGAGAGTCTGGTCAATGACCTCCTAGTCTATTTCCGTTTATCAATATTTATCCCAAATCAAATGAGCTGACAGTTGGTTGCATTTGAAGGATATTGTAGCCTATTTCCTTACAACTAATAGTTATATTTTATACAGCCTACTATAGTATTTATCTCCGTTCTAAGATGTTAAGATAAGCAGGGAAGAAGATGCGTTGACCTGATTAATCCACAGCACGAAACGTAAGGTTATTCTACTTTAAACAGAAACGGGTTAAAATTTTATCCACGTAACGATTCTTCTCCCATTAGACTTGTGTGAGATGCTCCAACATGGGTCATTCCGATACAAGACAGGCAGGCAGACCAACGGAAACTATCGAAAACATTGCAAATATCAAAAGAACAACACAAATTGTCACGTGGACAGCTATGTCTGCAATAGCAGGAATTCATCAGTGAATAATATTAAACAAATACAAAGAAATAAAAACAAGCCTGTATTATCAATTCAGCTGTTGGCCTTGATAGTGGACCCTTTTCGAATCAACAAGACACATTCATTATTTTTTTTGCATGAATTATACATAGTGTAAAGGTTATCCTCACTTGTGTTCTGCACGCAAAAACTAGACAATTCATTCTGCGATTAACGTAAACCTTTAAGCTCAGACATCTGTTGGGATTGTATTCAGTCCAATGCTTGGCTCCAATATGGAGGACAGTACGTATTCAGTTCATTGAGATATTTATTTTTAGAAAGGAACCGATGAAACTGATAACTACATGTAGACACCCACCCATTATATACAGCCATAGACATGCAGCTATTATAACATACATACATCACTGGAGGTACCGAGCTGTCAATGGAGACAAAGAGTCGTCAATGGCGACACCTTGCTGTCATTCATAAATCACTGGTGCTGTTATCTGACAACACAGAAAATGGTTAGAAGCCATTCCAACTGAATCGAATTAACCAACAGGCTGTTAGTGTCATTTCTTTGTCACGCACATAACTATACTATTACCTTGTATTTTTGGTATATATTTTTCAATAGCTCAGTAAAGGGTATTTCACCATCTGATTAGCTGGTGGGCAGCTTCCATGTGTGGCAGAACGGTACGTTCAATGAATGATTGACAGCGTAACAAAAGGTTGAGAAACTTGCTGGCCTCGTATACTACGGACATTTTCTGAAATCTGTTTGCAAGTTGGCTTGGTGGTGGAAGGAAGAAGGAAGTGGGATGGGGGAGGAGAGGGGCGCTCTATATATTGGTACCCCTTGTATTATCGTAACAGGTTTGTTATACAAGGCGATCTGAGTTCACTGACGAAGTCATGTAGTTACAAGGGCTTTTCTAAGGGTTAACATAATGTTCCAAACGTTAGACATTTATGTACATAATGATTTATGATTCTAGAAATACGCTTCATTCGCTGTCACACTATTGTGATTTGATTTCAAAGAATATTAATAGCGGACATTTTAAATGCCACAGATTTTTTGACAGTATTTAATTGGAATTTGATAAAAGTAATTCATTCTCAATTACCCAGATTCACCATCTATTGTTAACAAAGTTTATATCACATTGAACAGCAATCGTCACATAACGAAACCTGTACAATGTCGTACACATGAATACTCCCCCTCACCCAACCACACTCATGCACCGCGACTTCCAAATAGTCTTGCCATGTTCAAGGAATCTTTTTCAGCTTCAACTAGATCATTGCAAGATCGTCGTATAAACCTGCTCTGTGCGTATTGAACCGAAATTATTTATGCCGTACATTTATAACGATTTATAGTCTTTTCATTTTCTAACTAGTCTTTGATATGTAGGCCTTGTTCTGAAACTCCTTGGTATCGCTATAGATTTTCTCTACTATCACGTCAGAATAAAAGGCGGATAAATACCAACGAACACCCCTCGTCCCTCTACAATGTTTGCCTCGTAGCTATTATCAATCTAAATCAATGGTTAACGGCATAGAAAACCAAGATCGTGTTTGCGAACTTAAGTCCGACTTGAGAATGAAACCAAAGTCTAAGTAATGGGAATACTTCAATAAGACGTATGCTTAACTGATTACAGAATTGGGGCGGCGCGAAACGAAATCTCCTAGAGCCTTTCTGATAAGGGGAAAATCGTTTGAGAAATATAAAAAATAAACAAAGTTTTTGGTGAACGCAAAATGCCCATTATGTCTTTGGCATTTGCTTTCTTTCCAATATATTTTATTTTGCCACTTCAACCACAATTGAGCAAGTATAATCTATTGTCTTAAGAGGGCGGGCGTCACAACTATTAGTTTAAACACTTTATATGTTTGCATAAGAAAACGAGACACTGTTTAGATAACGGGAAATGCATATCATATGATGTCTGTCTGGTCTCATAACTTATTGCTAGGCATTAGGGTCAACGACCTTGACCTTATCAATAATCTCTCAAATACGATTGCAACTCACTCTGTAGTCCTCACTTGCAAACCATTTCGATGACCATACGTATGTCGCCTTTTAAGTGTGATTTTTTTCATAGTGCCTTATAAATTTAGCATGTTCCTCGTGGAGTTTGCAATGATTTGAATTCAGAACAATATACAACTCCTGAATTCAATTTGAGTATTCTAAAGCGATATTATATTATTTAGGGTTTTCTGTGTGTGTTAATATTGTGCATACGGCAGTAAATTGATTTCCGGTGAAAATGTACAAAATGTACGACTTTTGTGGGTATTCATACACCTGCCAGGGCCGAGCGATTAAATGATCTCACGGTGACGAGATTCACAGTCGATCTCGGTTGGTTAGGGATACATTATTGTGGACCTGTACTCCCAAGGATATACAAATGTACAGAGGCATATTACGAAGCGGAACTTACTCGCCAGTATTGCCTCATGTCTGGCATTCTGTGCTCGCCTTCTTGCGGTTTGTTGGGACCGTTGAAGGTGTAAGGCCGTCATGTAACACAGATCAGGAGAAAACAATAATCAAACATCATTAGATTTTATAATGTATAACGAAAGTTCTCATTATCATAGAAACAGATGAAGCAAATCGCTCAAAATAGTCCAATTGAGAACATTTGATAAAACTTTATTGATAAAATAATTATAAAATATAATTGTAGAATCCAGACTGCGTTATTTGAACCACCGTATATGCAGCTTACTTTAAATATTTTCGATTTAAATGGCGACTATAGATTGTCACATTTGGCAAGTATCTTGGGTTATAGCCAAATGGTTTTCTCCCGAACTGATGCTGCTTTTACATTGCAAGAGTCCACGCTGAATCACGACGGAAACTTATTAACACACATTCCAAGCGGATCATTTATCTATTTTAATTTAAAAATGTATTTATTACACACGAGTTTATTTTGTTCTACAGTGTGACATATTGCTGAGCGTGATGGTTAAATCAGGATGAGACTCATGGAATAAAACGTTTTCTTGATACAATCGTGTTCTTCATGTCTGAGCGTCAAATATTTTTTAAAAAAAACTTTGTCTTCCAAATAATAGGAAATTTTCTGTTCCAGATTATGGAAATATTGTCGGGATTTGACCATTTGTCAACACCGTGCAACTTCTAGCTAGTTTTCTACTTTAGAATTCTGAATTGTGTCAAGTAATTTTGGCGGCACCTATATAGCCCGAGTAGAAAACCTGCGGCTTTATAGAAGTCATTATTGAATATTATACAGTCTATATGAACGGGTTTGTTTATTTATAGCTATAATATCAATATATTGGACTTGTACACATGTTACTCCTATAATACCTTGATCATCAGTATTTAATTAACTTATCTAGCCCACAAGGTGTAAATTAGATGTTAATAATTTCTCCTCATCAGAGAAAATCATTTCAGGCGGTTTTATTATAAGTCAAATGGGATAACGTGTGTGGTTTAGCATTGCATCGTGACGCCTCCTGTCCAACACGCCCCAGAGGTCTGTACGCTTTGTACCTGCAGATGTTCTAACAATTTCCTGATCGTCTATTTTTTCCATTAAAAGCGATGAAACATATATATATATAACTGTTTAATACCTTGGGTACAAGACTATTTCATTTACACCTGGTGTGACTATTGATTATTGTCTATTTAAACGGTTCGAGATGAATGGCACCTTTTTACCCAGATGGCTGACACGATGGCATTCCTAAGGCGCCCAATATTGTTTCTGACGGTCATCCCTAAAATCTTAACCGAACCAGGTCTTCTATGTGAAAATTGAGAACGACAATAAACTAGCAATTGGAGACCGAGATAGAAATGCCCGGATGTAATTGTAGGTTGGCTCGAGAAAAAGTGTGAGTCCTATTAAAGCACCTATTACAAGTCTATAATCTAACTGTTAATAGTGTATCTCATTACTTATCCCTTTATGCATGGTTGAGACAATAAACTACCTGAATTCCTCACATTTGGGATATTTCTATTTTATGCTTTAATACATTAAAATAGATATGAGCATAGAATTAGAAACGTGCATCGTTATTAGTTGCCCTTGTATCAATATAAAACGATACAAAGTAGTACTGAATGAATATAGAATTTCTAGTTTATTTTTTTTTTTAGCCTTTTGTCTTGTCCATTTAATTTTTTGTATTTTATTTGGCACGGCGACATTTGTGCAGAATGACTTTAAAGCCCTAGTTAGCTATTCTCTCAAACTTATAGTCTTTTCCAGGTAGACAAGACAGTGGCCAACTTCGAAAGGCTCAATGAATACTGTTGCAGCTCGTGTTTTGTTTTGTCAGGGTTTTAACTTTGTACTGAATGATATTTCACTTCTCACTCTGTCATATATAATATGATAGATAAGCGTGAGGAAACCTCACCGCGATAGCAGGAGCCACATCGTGTGACCCGCTCATGTACCTGACTGCTGGGTTTCATTTTGGACAAATCAAAATCATGTTGCCTCGGTGACTTTCCTCATCTCATGATTTATAGTGAGCTAACCTGCCTGTCAAATAGTCGGCGGACACCCCTGATTGTGTTACTGTGTATACAGAACAGATTCGAGTGTTAAATAGTGGGTTAGACACGGATATTGGAAATCATGAGCGTTGACTGTATCATGGTCTGTTGGGTTTTTAATTAAGTAGATAAATATAGCGGTATCTGGTTATGAAACGAAGTGAATTTTTGTCTACATCAAATAAACCGTTTACACGGCTTCCCGACACCTCAAATAGTAATATCGCACAGTTACCACAGCGAGGAAAGTCGAGTTTTGTCTTTGATATCCACTTGCTTAAAAACTTGTAAATGACTATAACCTTTTTGATACTGCACATGTGTATACTAAACGAAGCAGGACTGGAACTTGAAAGCTGTAAGGCACGTGTATCGTGTTACTAAGTTATGTATGATTATGATACCGTATCTAAATCTACAGTTCACACCCCCCGGTTGATATCAATAATGTAGCCTTACTAGAAGCCTTATTATTATTAACATGCTACATTTTAACATGTGAATTACGCTCAGAATCATTTTTAATGCAACGATTGCTTAATTGCATTGTGTTTAATAACATGCTCGAGGGAATAACCGGTAAGCATCGACACTGTATTCCGGAAGTGAATAACCCCACTAACACAACCAAACAATGCCAACCTTTGGAAGAGAACAGCATTCCAGAGACAATCGGCCATATTGCCAAATAATCAAGTTCCTAACAAAGAACACTTACGTTCACTATGTTACTTGAAGCGGATCGGAAGCCCTGTTGGATTTTTGTTTTTTGTTTTGTTGTTTGTAATATTACTGGATTGTTAGAACTATTTGACTCTGAACGGGAAACAGATCGTGTTTAAAGAAAAGCAATACCAGGCATTAAAATTGGAATGTTACGTATGAGGCTATGACAAAAAAGTAACACATCGTTTAAAACCTCGTGGCAAAATACGTCAATTCTTGAGAGTTACAGGCACTTTCGAAGAGATAGTTGACTTACGTGTCCGGTTTTGGAGAACAGGAGAAAATAACACGCACTTTGAAACACCATGGCATCTTGATCTCAACAAGATATTTATTATACTAAAGTACAACGTACCTCATTGTGCGAATCACATCGCGTTTAGCCAATATTTGACAAAAGTTACACGGGTATAAAAATTGGATTTGGTGTATACAATTAGTTCTGAATGTATCGCGTTATGGCATATACAAGGACGTGGATCAACTAAACTCGATGAATCATCTCATGTTCTACATAAACTCCCCAACACAAGTCTGTGAATATATATTAATTGCGAGTTGTTAAGTCTAACATACAGTCATCTGGAGAGAAGGTCACGTGCAAGGTTTAGGAACATATGTGATAGATATATGTGGCAAATATTATATTCGGCACATGCTTAGAATAAATCAACCCTTAATCGGGAGTTACAACTCTTTTGACACAGAGGTGGGTTTCGTCTTGACCGGTAGATCATTTAGTTTACTCTTAAGTCTTGTATACCATAATGGGTCTTTGCAAGACACCCGAGAAGACATTTTAGGTGCAAGATTTTGGGTACTAGTTTTCCTTTGTTAGAAGACTAGCAAACTTGTGTTATTTATTATCTATAATAGACCTTTAATAGATCCTTTACCTGTTTCCGAATGAAGACCCAATTTATACAATTTTGAAAAGTATTAATCCAAAACGCTTCTGTTTCTAAACGGTTTTTCGTATGATTTCCTCGTCAGAGGGAGGAATTTTTTTTTTTTG
>JAQQZZ010077848.1:6061-16478 GCA_030265115.1 Mopalia vespertina
GACATCACATATCATTGGGGCTCAAATCCACTGACATCACATATCATTGTGGCTCAAATCCACTGACATCACATATCATTGGGGCTCAAATCCACTGACATCACATATCATTGTGGCTCAAATCCACTGACATCACATATCGTTGTGGCTCAAATCCACTGACATCACATATCATTAGGGCTCAAATCCACTGACATCACATATCATTGGGGCTCAAATCCACTGACATCACATATCATTGGGGCTCAAATCAATTGACATCACATATCATCGGGGATCAAATCCACTGACATCTTAGCAGCACATAGGTTCAATTAAATCAACAATTCAACCAAAGAATATTCAATCGTTTTTGATTTTCAAGAAATTCTAAGCATCAATGGCAACATAACATTTTTGATACTAAAATATTCACCATTGAAGCAATCTGAACACAGTGAAAAAAACATTTATTAAGTCTTGTACTTAACATTGTGTGTGTTTGTTTGGGAGTAAATGTCATACTCAAGGGTATTTCACTTATATGACAATGGATTGTCCACTTTACACTGTTCCTTGCCTAATTACGGTGGAAAACTGAAAGTAAATGTTATAAAAATCATCCACGCAATTGCTGAAGCCATATCATGGGACTCACTCATATACCTGATGGTCGACAGACGGACTCGACCCCGTGAACAGTATACGTAGGATTAGTAAATGCACACGCTAACCACTATGCCACAGCTATAGGCCTACTTAATATTGTGACCTTATGTGTTCTCATACAACTGTTTCATCCCAAAATTCTACAAAGACCATTGTTATGATTTTATGTCTGGTATAATAAAAAATATTTTAGAGTTCTAGTTTCCCTGGGAAAAAGGATAAACATTAGTTAGATTGATTGGATATTGTACTGAGTTCCCTTTTATACCCATGTTATACAGTGTATAATATGACTTGATCAGTCTACCCTATCTTCTTTCCTGTGCTTAAATTCATCGTAAGGTCAACTGTGATAACCAATAGTGTGATATGTAGTGACATAGACCTTTATATATCAATTACTTAAGGCTTTTTCAAAAAATTATACAGACCATAATCAATTAACAAAGACAATTTCCCAAAATAATTTAAATATACACCTTAACCAATAACCATTTAGCAAAATGATATAGATGTTAACTCATCACAGAAGGCTGTAAAGCAAAATGATATAGATCTTAATCAATCACAGAAAAATTAAAAACTACTATGAAAAATCATATAGATCTGAACCAATCAGATGTCTACTCCCTTCTTCTGAAAGAGGTATCTGATTGGTCCGACTGCAGGTTTCTACGAGTCTGTAGGACTGCGCTCAATGTTATTTCATTGTTAATTTTTACTCAGCCACGGTCTATAGGACTACTGAGAGTTAGTGTAGCTCAAAACAGACCTCATCTATAACTGTATAATGTAGTTCCAGTCAGAAATCAAGAGCTCACAAAAATCAGATCCATAGTAATTACAGGTAACCTACCTGTCTATTTCACTATTAATACTTTTACAAGACATTCAGTAGGCCGCTAAAACAATATTACACAAGAGGTAATATATAAATATCTTTTACCAAAGAATGCGACAAAACAAACAGGTGGCTACAATTTTGAGACAAGTCCCAAATTGCAAAATAGATCAAAGCGATGAGTCTTGTTGCTCATTAGGTTAACAAATCTTCTGACAGCTCATTTATGGAAGAAGCCTTTAGACAATACAGCTGGCGAAAATATTTAGGTTTGGGAGAAAAAATTCTGTTTCCTGAGGACAAAATGTCCAATTCATATCATTCCATGTTTTATATTCTTGTATTCTCTCGAAACCTTCTTGGCTTAGTAATCCCAATTTATATCATTCCATGTATTATATTCTTGAATTCTCTTAAAACCTTCCTGGCTTATTAATCCCATGGTTTCTGCATCCTTTAAGACTATACAACCAGCATAATGCCGCGCCTTTGAGCCTTGACCTTTTAGGGCTGATGTACCTAATACTAACCGATCATCTGTCAAAAATGAAACTCTGGAGGTAAATTAAATCATTAACATTTCCACTGATTTGTTTGTTAAATCTTGTCAAGGTCTATTAAGAAATTTGACAAAATAAAAACCTTAGCCTCAAAATGAAATGAAGAATCAATATGTGTCTTGTTATTATCACAGTAATTAGACATTAATGCTACCTCTTGTGATTCATGTGAAATAAACAATAAGGGACAGATATTTCCAACAAGGCAAAAACAAACCAAAACTCTAAGCATTAAGATTTTTTCTGTATACTTACGAAGTTCTGGATAAAATTTCGTTTCTGAGATCAACAAATCTTCTTTCATAGAGATTTTTCCTCAAGTGATGCCTGAATGGGTCATAACGATCCTCTGTCCGGTGAGCACCATATTTGGCAGGTAAAATTCTAGCAATCTCTGAAATAAAACAAAAATATGACATGGAAAAGATTAGAGGGAGTGACCAGTAGCAGTTGGCTGTATTTGATTCAATATAGCGATTGGTCCAGTCTGACAGAACTCAAGGTCGATTTGTTCACAGTCAGACAGAACTCAAGGTCGATTGGTTCACAGTCAGACAGATCTCAAGGTCGATTGGTTCAGTCAGACAGAACTCAAGGTCACATGTAGAATTTCAATTGTCACCATGATGTTTGACATTAAAACTACAGCCTTCAGGTGGATTCATTGACAAAGTAACTGTGGCTTAACACCATAATCAAATTGCTTAAATTTTTTTTTTCTAATTGGGATGTTTGGTACCACAGCGGAAGAGGAAACCCACTCAATGGCAGCACATATTTATAACTACAGGAGAGGAGACGTATAGTGGCAAAGCATAAAATACATCACATTATTAGTAGTCACGCTAGATCTCACAATTAACAGATCGTCTAAATGTTAACACAAAGTTCTGAGATCTACAGTTACCTCCCTCCAACAAGGTGATTCTTTTTCTGCATGCCAGCCTACTTAATTTATATATTCATTTAACACTACATATAATACATCTCCAAAACTTTATCACATGAGCACAGGGACGTCCACAAATAAAAACTGATGAATCAGGCCATGTTTGAGAGAAACTCTCAACGTCAATTCACATCGAGTGACTTCCCCATATAACCATCTTCCCATTGCAAGGGTAAAAATGTGCAAGACGAGGCATCCACATTAGTAACCTTGCTGCAATTCGAGGCAAAAACGTGGCAAAAATTTAATTGGACTATTGCAGAAACAAGCAACCAATCAGAAACCCGTTTACACATCAAAGTCGACAACAAACAAGCCTGGTGCCAATATCAATTAATGCGTCTGGTTCCCAGCAGTCTGGTGTGGGAAATAGACAAATTAACATGTCAGAGTGACAAATAAACAATAAGTATATACAAGGTGGAATATTTTCGCAATGGGCTCTATCTACCCATCATTTGGCCACAAACTTTAAAGAGATATGAAATTTCCTGATTAATATCAGCTACTGTTGGAAGAACTATGCACAAAGTTTCCAATAAACATTTAAATATGTTAACAGCTATTATCCAGCCACTATTGTTCTAATACAGTACTTAAAATTTTACAATAAAGCAGTTTAATATCTGACAAAACATAAAGATTATTCACATTCAATCAACTTGAGAATATACTAAATCATTAACTTATAGTTTCTTTATGGGGTCAAAAAGTACACTGTTAATATATTTATAATAACATATAAATAAATAAATATTGTTAATAAACCAAATATATTAAAATAAATAAAAATGTATTAAACTGCAGTTAGATATTCCCAGCATATTGAATCTACTGGTTACTAAATGCCAGTTCTTGGGTTTGTAAGAGCACCACAGTATATTATTACACGTAATGAAATTTCCCTGAGAGCCCAGCCACACTCATTTCCTAACTATTACCCCCTTGTGTTTTCATTCCCTGGACGTTTAACTCTTTCCTCACAACACACATATTGTGAACACATGTCATTAGGCTTACACTTACCTAGTATACCTACATACCCTATTTATATGCGTGTGTGTGTTTGCTTCAAATAGGAGTTAAAAGCTTTGGTTTGTATTTATTTCACATCTAGATCTGTACAGGCCATACGATAACTGGTCTGATAACAAGATACCAACAAAAGATCAATTAAAATTATGATAACAAACTGTACTGACAACCTCTAAATATGTTTCATTGTTTAATATATATTTGTAAATATATATAAATTGTTATGTATTTCACCAGTTTTTTTTTTATTCTACATACAACGTTATGATTTTGGTAATATGTTCAGGTTTTTTAATGAAAAAAATAATATTGTGATAAATAAATATTTATATTGATTGAATAAAGGTGTTTGTCTTTTTCAGAATGGTTCACAAAATGTGACTGATATGCACTGTAGTTGTTACACATTTCATAAATCATGTTTAATCCCACATATCTGAGAGATTTGCCCACAACAATATCTAGGCAGTGTATGAATATTGTTAAATATGTTAGATTATTTACAGCAGAATTATAATGGTTAACCTTCTGTTAAATTTAGTCTGGAATACTAAGGGTTGTAATTAAATCTAGAGTATTAATGTCAAGTTGAGGGTAGAGTGTTAGAACAAGTTGTCAGTGCCTTGACTTGCTGTTAATAGTGCTGATCTACAAACATTAGAGAGGAAATAACTACATACTTATCCAAATAGTTTATAGCCACAATAAACCCTCACTATATCATATTATGATGGTAGTTGTGAATGAAGTGGAAACACTTGACATATAAACACTAAATAACTAACTGAATGTTAAAAGTACAATGTAAGCTATAAGGTTACCCACTTAATACCTTTACATAATACACTTAAACTGAAACATCCAGTGAGCAAGACTACATTTCTTTAAAAAACTACCCAAATCAAATATGACCAGTTTGTTTTTTTGACGTTTTACATTGTAGCACAAAATATTCAGCTTAACACTTCATGGATGTCAACTTCTGGTATATTTCTGGGGCAGACAACTTCTGGTATATTTCTGGGGCAGACAACTTCTGGTATATTTCTGTGGCTGACAACTTCTGGTATATTTCTGTGGCTGACAACTTCTGGTGTATTTCTGTGGCTGACAAATTCTTGTATACTTCTGTGGCTGACAACTTCTGGTATATTTCTGTGGCTGACAACTTCTGGTGTATTTCTGTGGCTGACAACTTCTTGTATACTTCTGTGGCTGACAACAAGAATTTGTCAGCCACAGAAGTATACAAGAAGTTCTCAGCACCAGAAATACAAGAAGTTCTCAGCTCCAGAAGTAGAATTTGTCAGCCCCCGAAGTATCTTATATACTTCTGGGGCTGACAAATTCTTGTATACTTCTGGGGCTGACAACTTCTTGTATTTTTCTGTGGCTGACAAATTCTTGTATACTTCTGGGGCTGACAACTTCTTGTATACTTCTGTGGCTGACAACTTCTTGTATACTTCTGTGGCTAAATACTTCTTGTATACTTCTGTGGCTGACAACTTCTTGTATACATATACTGCTAGGGCTGACAACTTCTTGTATACTTCTAGGGCTAAATACTTCTTGTATACTTCTGTGGCTGACAACTTCTTGTAAAATTCTGGGGCTGACAACTTCTGTTATATTTCTGTGGCTGACAACTTCTGTTATATTTCTTGATCTGATAACTTCTGGTATATTTCTTGATCTGATGACTTCTGGTATATTTCTATTAGGTCACCCAAAAGTCTTCAGTGCTTGTTAGTATCTCAACACCAACATGCCTCTTAAAGATGTAATGCTTAAGGTTTTCTAACTCATAGGATGATTCTCAGCCCAATGAGTGAATTGAACAACCCATGTTTAGGGTTATTTTAAATAAAAGATGGTAGAACACCAGAGTTAAGTGGTGGGAAAGTAAATGGTACTCAAGGAAAAGTGTTTTATCAATCCCTGCATGGACCATGGTAATCACCTATAATACATTGATTTATATGTTGATTGACTTTGTTTGTTTGTTTTGTTTGATTGGGGTTTAACGTCATACTCAAGGGTATTTCACTTATATGACGACGGATTGTCCACTTCACACTGCTCCTTGTCGTATTACGGTGGAAACATGTTGATTGACAGCAAAGTTTGAAAGTCTAGTTTATTGACGTCACACATTCCCTTTGCCGTTTATTCCTCAATGAATGGTTTGTTTAGAATTTCTTAAATGATAGAAACAGCTGCGGATTGAAACTTGGTAAAAGAGCCCAGAATTCCTTGTCTTGACAGTGAGATGTGTATTAAGTATGCGGCTCAAGCATCTCCCTGTATCAACTGTTAAACAGAACGCCTTCGTTAAGCTCCATGACAAGTCAATTAACTAGAAATGAGAGGTACACTGGAGAATTCTGATAGATTTTCAATCTGTGCCGACCAACTGTAAACTGAACCCAGCATTCAGGAGAAGAAACCCTACCCATAAACTTAGTCATAAAAAACAAATTTACTTCAAGCAGTTTTTTTAAGCAATACTTATTTAAACGAATTATTTCCTAAAAACTACATAGAACATGTACTGTGCAGTGAACAGTGTATGCTATAATGGTTCAGACTTCTTAACAGCAGCCATTATTCCACTGCAAGTCCTGTAATCGCTATTTTAAATAATTCATGCTATGTCTGGTTACAACCCACATTCACACGGACTGCTTAAAAGATGCCAATTCTCCCTTTCAGTCCTACTACTGCTTCAAACAACAAAACAAAATACTGTTCTGAAAAATCTATATTCAAACCCTATCAACAGAGTGCTAACTATGTACTCAAAGTCCAGTAGAAGCGAATAAAACTTACATAACCAATTCTAGAGGGAATTTTGTACAACATTGCACCTTCTCTTTATAGTACATGTACTGTAATATTAACATTGGTCTTGTAAAATATTCCATGAACATAAGATTATGTTACATAAGCCTTTGAAGGACAAAATAATTGGTGAATAATGTGTGAGGAAATATGTATAAACAGAAGCCCAGCAACTAGAAGTGTGAAACTGCCATTATAGTGCCATATGTGGTATTTGTTCATAGAACTGAAATAGGGCGGGACGTCAAAGTTTACTGGAGGTGTGTGTCAGCACTGGAGCATCATGGGAAATATGCGCTCTGTCTTAAATATACGCGCAGCGTTGTGTTGCTGATCTGCAGGCAACACTTCCAGTAACAGTTCTAATAGGTGATGGGGGTGGGGTATTGGTAACACCGGAAACACTTGCTGTTTACACCCACAAACTGATCTCCCAGCAATCCAGTTGACCAGGCTTTCAGTGCTCATACACTGATCAGTCAGTCAGTCAGTGTCCAATGCTGTGGATATACAGTACATCTACATTTCATACTTCTAGTTAAAGGACTTCTGGTAGAGCATTATACTGCTAACTAACAGAGTGTATTTAATGACTGCCTCACCTCTGAGTTCCCTCCCTTGATATTCCACACTTTGCTGCATGCACTCTGCGTCTTCCACGCCAATGCAGGCTCTTTTTTCGCGTAAAACTGGGCACTGCCGTCCACCATTTGCTGCGGGATTCAGAACTTCTCGTCTTCTTTCTTGTGAACCAAGACCACAGGGGTTGCTACAGGGTTTCCATGAGTACCAATCAGATACCTCACAATCAACAGCTGGAAAAGATAGAAAACAAGCAAATCAATATAGGTGAAACATTTACACCTAAAGATGTGAAAGCAAAGGTGAAAGGGTTATGAATTGTTTATAAATTGTGCTGCGACAGAAAGGCAATAGAAAATCATGCATAAAAGATCGGCTAAAATATATTATCGTTTTCAAATTGTCAAATCACATGGTGCAAATGACCGGAGAAACATGCAAGGTTTCTATAAACAATTGTACCCATGTCTTCAGTTACTTGTCAAGAAATATTAGAAAATAACCATTTATAAGCTATACTTTCCAAGAAATATTGAAATCTACTGATAAACAAATAATAACCTTCAATGTTACCATAAAACCCTAACAATTATTTGAGCAATGTGGCATACATGTAAATATTGGCATTTCATAAAGTCCGATATCTTGCATTTTAGCCTTCAACAGTGTAAAATATGTCTCTAGTTTACCTATTATTACACTACATACCATTTAATCTAAATGTTTGAGAATCAATTGGTTTCAACGTTCTTCAAAAATACATTGGGTGGGGATTTAGAATAAATTTCCAGTTGGCTGATTGCACCCTCTGTTTAATTCTAGGGTCCTATTCCAGTTGGGTGATTGCACCCTCTGTTTAATTCTAGGGTCCTATTCCAGTTGGCTGATTGCACCCTCTGTTTAATTCTAGGGTCAGTTGGCTGATTGCACCCTCTGATTAATTCTAGGGTCCTATTCCTGTATTACATGTACACAATAACTATAGGAACATGAATAACCAACCACAACAACATGGTTAAAAGTGAAGGAAGCAACAAAAAACATATCTACAAAAGAGATATTGCAAGAATTCCATATTTTACAATTGATAACTTTCTTCATTTCAATTAATTTATCACTTGGAAGGGGATGGGCTATTGGGAGAGAATGGGGTAGGGGAGGGGGGGGGGGTAAAATCCTTGAAGAATCCTTGAAGAACACCACATGGTTCCGAGTGTGTTCAGTTGAGGATTTCACCAACCATCTTTTCTAAGTTAACCAACCTGTTTTAAGTCAGGAGAGGTCCTTAGGGATGTGTTTATATTGTGCTTAAGGTTTGGAAGGAGGGGCCCTGTCCAATGAGAGCCCTTCAGTGTCCACATCTGCTCTGACCCCTGTGCTGGTCAAGGTTAAAGGAAGGTATTACCATCTGAACATCCAGCTTACAAGGTTCTGACTTAACGAGTCTCAAACAAGGTCTCCAAGAGCTATCAATCACATGATGTTATTTAAGTAATCTACACCCCCCATCTCAATCAACAATGTCAGACTCTTGTCTTGACATCTAGTAGGATTCATCATTGAAGAAATGAACTAAAATAGACCAGGCGACACACATTCAACTGCTAGCAGACCAACATCAGGGTTGGCATTCAAGTCTGGGAATCCACTCTTGGAAAAAAAATTAACACAAAGATGAACTGGGAATTTTGTCTAGCTGACTTTGTGCAATAGATCTTGAGAAATTTGCTGATTTCCAAAGTGACAACCAGCTGTTGTAAACACATGTAAGGTACCAGCTTTCAACTGTAGGGAAATTTAACTTATATTTCACTATTATAGCTATGGATGGGGCATGTTTGTGACTCACTGGATTGGGCTAACCAATCCCCAATGGAGTGGTCAAGTAGTGGAGTGGTCAGTCAGCTCACACCAAGTCATTCCCCTCATGTCCAAATTTATTAAACCAGCATTATCTTCCTGTTTATAAACTGGTCAGTCAGTATTACAAAGCCATGTGTTGGAATATGGGTCAAGATAGCTCACGTTTGGACATCACATGTGGGTGGGTCTCCCAATATTTTCAACACAGAACAAGAACTATGTGTATATATCATCTATTTACTGCGATGATAGGTTTCTATACTAGTTATGTTTCTTGATTTGATGACGATGTTGTATATATCATCTATTAACTGCTATGATAGGCTTCTATACTAGTTATGTTTGTTGATTTGATGAGGATGTATATATCATCTATTAACTGCTATGATAGGTTTCTATACTAGTTATGTTTCCAGATTTGATGACGATGTTGCGTCGTACATAAGGTTATTTTACTCATAATGCATGAAAGGGACCACACTCAATACAATAGAAAAGAAAACATCTAATTATTACTATAAATGTTTGTTGATTTAGTAATGGCGGTGTTGTGACGTACTTCAGGTTATTTTACACATATATATAATGCATGGTGTGCGAGCAAACCAAAGGATGAGAGGGATCATACCCAAAAGGAAACAATGAAACAATAAAAGACGGCCATAAACCATAATAGCAGGGATTTATAAAACATCGCAGTATACAAATCCAGTTACTATGTGCAGAATATCAACTGTATAACCAACTTGCATAAATCCTTCAATACATCGTGGAATTAGACAAAGCAAACAAATTTCAAAAACCTATGCTAATGAATTTTAGCTCAGAAAACACCAGAAAGCTCTCTCAAATTGCTTCCTAGATATATTGTTTAAGAAGTTGAATGACAGGTGTCAGATTTGTTTATCTGTTTGATTGGGGTTTAATACCATGCACAAGGGTAATACACTTATATGACAATCAATTATCAACCTCTCACTGTTCCTTAAAAGGAATGGAAAATAGGTTTTTGTTTATTTGTTTGATTGGGGTTTAATACCATGCACAAGGGTAATACACTTATATGACAATCAATTATCAACCTCTCACTGTTCC
>JAQQZZ010077859.1:0-20009 GCA_030265115.1 Mopalia vespertina
CCAGACACAGAGAGGGTATATAGGTAATCCGAGGCACCTGCACCCAGACACAGAGAGGGTATATAGGTAATCCGAGGCACCTGCACCCAGACACAGAGAGGGTATATAGGTAATCCGAGGCACCTGCACCCAGACACAGAGAGGGTATATAGGTAATCCGAGGCACCTGCACCCAGACACAGAGAGGGTATATAGGTAATCCGAGGCACCTGCACCCAGACACAGAGAGGGTATATAGGTAATCCGAGGAACCTGCACCCAGACACAGAGAGGGTATATAGGTAATCCGAGGCACCTGCACCCAGACACAGAGAGGGTATATAATCCGGCTTGATTAGCATTGTGTCGTTGAGAATTCCTATAAATCATTAATTTATTTTATTTATTTATTGAACTTCAACCAAACAGGCCCTTTGGGGTCCACCTATGGGTAGATCACAATGCACAGCACGGTGTTACTAAATTGCTGGATAAATAAACAGCCAGTCATCCTGTTGACATATACAGGTGACTTACAAGCATAGCGCACAGGTATCTCTTCAGAGTAAGCGAACATCATTGAACAATCAAGGAACAATTTCCTGTATATGCATATACAGATATATACCATGGTATGATTTTATTGACGATAGCTAATAATTTATTATTATTCGCATACACTTTTTAAACAAAGTAAATGGCGTGATCAAAAACTTTATGGACTTGATATTACCCATATTAATAACTTAATTATAGTTTTGACCAAGTCGTTTCAATACCAGAGAATATTCAGTAACTAGGGCCATGCAATATATAACCGTCTAAGAGGCGTCCACGATAACAGATGTTGTGACATGCAGAGAGATAAACAAGTTGTTTTGGTGGGTGAATCGGTATTAGCAGTTGTAAACGTTGTTCGAAAATGTTAGTTCCGTCCTAGATTTGTGTTAACGTTAAATCTCCTGATAAGACGTGTTAAGGTGTTACATTTTTATTCAAATAGAAACTAATGGTAGAAAACCCACTTCCTATTTATCTGATACGACTCCAGTCTATGTGTGTTATGTGTGGCACGGTTACATACCTCCGTGAAATGAAAGCGTAACTGTTTATGACAGTAATCTTTTCTTCTGCATTAGTACCTAACTTCATCTACAAGGGTGTGACTTTTATATCTAAACTTTAGAATTGGCATATAAATATACGACATTAAATCGCGTGAGTAAGTATGTAATGTATACTACTCCGTCAAACACTAACCGGGTTGTCCTTTACATTGAGAATAACACAACAAAATCGACAGCTGGACTGAGCATTTGGATGCACACAAAAAATCAAACAAAACGTCTTCTAATTAATTTCGTTTGGGTGGTGTGCTTTGAATACAGATAAACTAGCTCTTTGGTCTGGTAAACTCTGTTCTTTGGGACGAGTCGGTAAAAGCCCATCTGTACGGCCTGCTGGTTTTAAACGAGTCTGAGCCTCCAGTGACTCGCCAGGCTGAAGTGCACGTGGTGATATCGAGGAAGAAGAGAAAGAGAGGGAGAGAGCTCTGGAAGTTGAGTAGAGCTAACACCAGTTGCCCACACGACCCGGATTATATATCAGAGGTGCCGGTTAAAAGCGGACTCTGAAGCCGCGTATGCTGATACCCCTCCTGGCTGCTCACAGAGACAGCTCGAAGAAACCAACTACCGGTACTGGTTGGGATTCGTTTACTTTCTGGATTCACCTCATTAAGGACTTTCCATAAGATAAATAATTTTTGGGGGTTAGTCTTAGTTTGAGCGTGCGTTGAAATCGTTTGTTAAATTGATCGGATTGAATTTACTGCCTTCACTCACTTTTTCTGCCTTTGGCCGAGATTTGTTAACAATGGATTTGCTGCTACAGCCGGACCGTGTGTTTGGCTGAGGCCATAGCTGGACGCCTTCACCCCACAACTTAAATCTACAGACAAGGAAGGTAAATTGGTTGAAATTAGTTCGTTTGTCATTAATAATCAATGTCTAAGTAAAAAATGAAAGTTAACCCACTTTTTAAACAGGCCGAAAAACAAAACTCATGAAAAGTATTTTTGGAAAGCAATTTTACGAAATAATCTGTCGTTGGTAAGAAACTACATTGGATTAAAGTTGTGTGATCGATGTTACCCACAGTAAATCATATATGTTTCAGAGACAAATGTATAGTTGTACAGAATTTATGAAATTTTAAAAGGATATAAACATCTCAAACGAGTATTGTGTACAACAATCAGTGTGTTGTTCACGCAATTACTCCTGAGCTGAACTGTAAATGTAGGCTTTACTTTATATGAATGAAAATTCAGCTGGTATACAGAGAAGTTTCTGTTTTAACGTGTATTTGCCTTTCTTTAAGTTATGCGTTATGAATTTCCTTTTCATTTAATAATCGGCGTTTAGTTTTAATTTTCCTGTGATTACCATTTTATAGAAATGAAACTAGGAAACAGTTAAAAGTTTCTAAGAAAACCTTAGCTTTACTGTTTATAAAACTATTACATAAAGACTGGCTCTCAGGCTGAGGGTAGTATGGTTCAAGTATAGACATACGGCTTTACTTTGCACTGGAAGAACAATCATTTACCAACAGAGCAAAACATTTCACGTTCTATGGATCTGTTAGTGCGCCAATAACGGTTGGATACACCGCTGTGAGTGCGTGAAATACCATTGGACACGGTGTTAAACTCCAATCAATCAATCTATCTATAATAAAAGCTGCTAACCAACAACACTTTGGATAGCTGCTTGTATTCGAGTCAAAACTTTTATCAGAATATTTTGCAATCCCCAATTTGTCGATGCTATTAAGAAATGCTGATTGGTTATCAGATGTATTTTGCAATAGGCTACACTGTGTTATGTTACATACGACCCTTCGGCCTTGGTCCTAAGGCCACCTACTGATCATAAATAAAGAATATTATTATTATATGGTGGTCCTAACCGTATTAGTATGTAGACCGGAACGTCGCATGTTAACAAAACTAGAAAGTCGTTAACCATACAAATGCCTTCGTGGCTATGTGTGGCTGTGAATCAATTTGTGGCTGAGTGGTGTTAGTGTGCAGGCCAAGCGCAACATCACATCCAAATGTCCGTCGGTCACTATCTGCCAGACAAAACTCTCCATCTTGTGTTATTAACATTGTTTCAGTGGCATTCTGGACTAGGTTTAGTATTTTTCTTTTGGACAGTTTATTAAAGCATTTGGTCAAAATCGGTTTATGACGTGTACGAGTGTGATCCCCAGTTAGAGAAGATGGACAAAGCGAAGGGAATAAAGAGATCACAACTGATTTTTATCCATCGTAATCGAGGATTAAAGTCTTAAATGGATCTCAGCTATTAACTTTATCATCACGGATGTCATTGATAATTGCAGCTCTATTATGGAGATAAAACTACTTTTAGAACCAATATTACTGACATTGTGCCAGACGCTGTTTGATAATATGCCACGTCAAATGAATGTAACTTTATGCCATGTGTAGCTAATTAGGTTAAACACGGGGAAGGGAAGTGGACCTAGAGTGCTCCCCCATCAACCTCATTACAACACACCCCATATTGTTGTGGGGTTGTGTGTCCTCTTTGTACACTAAACTTTAATGGAAATCCTTAAACTGTGTTTGTTAGTAAATTTGCGGAAAGTTTCGTTCTTCCGATGTGTGGAGTTGAAGTCGCGACCATGGGGCAAATTGTTCAACATTCTCCTGTAGCCTGGTAAATAAGAAAATCTGAATTGCGTAGTGTGAGAATTAACAATTAAACAATACATCGTTGTGTTTCTTTGAACAGCAACACTAGACTCGCAGTAAATTACGTAAAGTCTGTTTCAACAGATTAGCTACAATGTACATGTCTACTAATTGGATTAAGTTTTGCACATTCCTTCTTAACAGCGTTGAATGTATATTTAACGACTTCGCACGTGTTTGTCGTTCCTGAGTGGCATTTCAGTCACGATTCCTTCGCGATTTCGAAGCCTTTCTGAAGTAGATAAACGTATGTTATAATAGACAAAGCAGCGTGGTATCTGTTTAAATGAAGTGGGAGCAGATGCCATTAGCGAGGCTCTTACACAATCGGTAGACAAACTACCAGACGTGCTAATTAACTCAATATTTCACTTAGAAAGATGTGCCCAGAAAGTTTTTCCAGTGCAGATCCGATCGAATCCATTGCCAAACTTAACAACCAAGTGTTTCGCAAACTATAACAACAAACCCACGCCGATGTCAAATGTTTGAAGTCAGCATATTTAGCTTGGCTTATGGACGTTTTGTTCTCCAAAAACATAATACAGTTTTTGACCCTTCCCACTTCCGGTATTTTAGTCGTCTGCTCTGAGCTCGCGAGGCGTGCCGAACAAGAAGAATGTTTCTGTTCATCAAACGTCAAATAAATGTTGTTCACAATTACCCCTGAGCCTAACTCGGCACGTTGAACAATGGTTATTGTGTCGAGAGAACACAGAATATTTGCTTACAAACATGGCCTCTCTTTGAGTCTCCACAGAGTTTTTTAAACCAACACTACATGAATACAATGTCGTTTATATGTGGAACACGTTTGTTAAAACCTTCGACGGCTAGTGATAGAAATAGAGATAAGTATATATACAAAGCTTTAATCATTAAACTGCGATATCCCTGCGGTATCCCCAACAAAATATCAGATGAATGACAAACACCTGGTTTGTGTAGTAGACATTATGAAAGCCTGTTTGATGCGCATAAAGTGGTCCTCATATTTCTCAGCCGTCTCTCATGACAGTTTCTCTCTTTTCAGATTACGACTGCTATAATACCTAAGACATTTCTGTAGGTGTCGCATACACCAAGAGAATTACGGTAAGCCAGAAAATCCCATTTAATTTATCTATAACGATCAATTTTCGTCGTATCATTTGTTGTTTTTTTTGCGGGAATATCCAATACGTGAAGTGACTGTAAATCGTGCCTACCTTTCTGAGTTAATTATGGAGTAGCGGGATTTCCATGGGCTAAAAGTCAATCTGGTACGAATTCCCATGGCCTTTTATTACGTATGTACCGTCATGATAATAACTATGATAATAATACTCACATGGTTTCATCCAGTGAACTTCCAATTTCTAATACTGGTATGTCACTAGCCTTAGAGATCCAAGGATAACCTTAAACATCCACAAGTTCTATCTGAAAAAAAGACTTTGTTTTCCAGAATTGAAATGTTGTTTTTGTTTTTGATATTTAATAAATGGATAAAAATCGATTTGAAAAAGTGAAAATGTAACGCATATGATTGATCAGAAACTTGATGACGTAGGTGTATGGGGAAGAAGTCATTATGTAATTCCCATACGGCTACTGTCACAACTTATTTTAGACACAAGCGCCCCTAGCGGGGAGATCTTCATTAGCGTGAAATATATTAATTAAAACAAAGGACAACAATGGATCAAAAACTTAACAGGTGTTCCCTTTTAAATCAAATGAAGGGAAACCTCTCAATTATGTAGAACAAGCCATCTTATGGTTACAACAAGATCTCGTGAATCGCGAGATTTCGGAGGTCACGGTAAACAAGCCTTAAAAAAGTTAACCCAACGCTATAGAAAGCCCAGCTTCATTGCTCGATAATAAATATGTTCTTTCGTACGATTTTCACCCGAGCACTCCGATAAATATAAGGAGAATTAAATATGATTAATCTTTGTAAGGAAACTTCTCTCTTTCCGGTTTGCAATCGTGTTTACGCTGTTTATGGGCATGTCATAAAGTACATGTATATACGGTTTGTGCATTTTATTTGCGAGTATAAATGTTGCGACATTTATAATGATCATACACAAATTATCTACATGTACAACGAAATAAGCTGCAATTGGTATCATTGGCTTAAAGTTTATTGACACAGCAGCCATTACATGGACCTGGAAAGCTCGTGCGGGTCATGACATTTTAATGACTTGTTCAAGCTCATTCTAACACAGAGAATCAAGTCATTCTCTCTTCTGTTGAATTTTTTACTTTCTTCTGTTGAATTTTTTACTTTAAGGTATTGATAGGCACATGAAATTTGAGATCTTTTCCTTCGTCGAGTTTTTTTATTTTAAGGTATTGATTTGTACATGAGATTTAAGATTAAAGATGTGTGGAGCTTGTTAGTAAAGTCAGGTGGGAATGTGTTGGAGTTTTATTCAGGTCTTTTTCAAATTGTTTGTTCTCTTTATTTTATTGGAGATATATAAGCGACGATTCTCTCACCCATCGCAACATTCTTCGGGGGAGGGGGTGTACTAGTCTATTTAGTGTAGGTCATGCATAGCTGGTTATATTTGTTTATTTAGTTGTTACCTTAACGATTCTGCATATTTTAATATTATTTTACTTCCAGCATATCGGAGGATGATATTATCGGAACGCTAGGATCTTTCTGATCCTTCCTTAAACTTTTCTTTAACTTTGTCTGGGCTTGAATCGTGGTTGCCTCGCTTATCTTCCGACGGTTGTACGACGAGAGTAAATCCCCATCACATATTACACTGAAAGATTCACTTCTGTTCTCGAGCATTTTTCTGTGTGTGAAAACCATAGTCGAAACCAGAGGACAACCCGCACATCTCAGTAATAGTTAAAGACTGTCAAAATATTCCAGAGTAACCGCTGGAATGGTTCGGATACCGCTCGTTCGATTTTGTCATAAAGTTACTTTTATATACAGATTACGGTGCCTACCAATTAAACATATTAAACATTGGACCGTATTTCCAAGTTATTGAACAATTGTCACCGACAAGGCCACACGCGTCATCACAACACAACATTATCGTGGACAAATAGTTTTTTTGAAAGGTAAAGGCCTATTCCTGTTCTATTATTTCATCACTATATTTACTTCACCTTGTCAGAGAAAAATATTAAATTGACCAGCTTACCAAACCCGTTAGATCATGCTTGGAGTCGACAGGATAGATTGTGTATTTTTTTGTTATAGTGTGGTTTGTCCGTTGCCTTTGCATTGACAGCTTATGAATGAATGAATGGCTGCAATCACCAGAAGGGCTCTAATCGGATTAATTTGGGGGAGAATTGTGTGGGGATTACCTCCCGCACCTCTGTCAATTAGGTTTAGCTGGGTACACAGGTCAGCCGTCAAGCCGGTTAAACCGTGGGGGTAGATCTGGCGTGTGAAGTCACAGGCTCCAATGACCCGACACTCCGGTTAAACGAACACTTAACACGCTAAGTCTAGTTTTCCGTGTCATGGGGTAGATGTATAAATATGCTAAGATTGTGTCAGATTGCAGTCAGGGTTTAACATTACAGCTAGTATGTTATGTCGATTGACACTTTGTGGTAGATCTATTAGCGTGTGGTTATAAACAAAACAATCACCGATCTGTCAGCTCTAGATTTACCAATAGTCCTGACCCCTTAAAAGAGGGTAAGATGCAAGTTTTAATCAACAGCACATTAGTGTGTTTGTGGTTATTCCTAGTTAGTATCTCATTTCTTGATGCAAAGTTCAGCTTTACCGGATAAACTTGGTGCTACTGCTAATTATACCCATAATTTCATTACACAGGTTACCAGTGCAAACAGCCAAGGACGTGTCTAAAAGAAAGATGAAGTGTCTAGAAGTGACAGTGGTTGTGCTTGTGTGTGTACTCATGTGTGTCAGTGGAGACAAAGAGAAAAGGAGGCGCAGGTCAAGAGGCAAACGATGTAATTGTGACAATATAATGCAAAAGGTCACGCAGATGATGGATAAGAAGCTGCAAGTGTTTGAGCAAAGACTTGGTAAAATTCCAGCAGATAAAGACTACGGAGTCCAGCTGTCCTCGAACAAGTTAAAACTGATGGGTCACAGACTGGACATGTTAAACAAAGAGCTGCAAGGAACCAAAACTCTAATGCAGAAACAGAGTATCAGTTTACAACACACCCGACAGTTTCTCTACAACAAGAGAGAGGATTTTGTGTCTCTCGATGAGAAATATAATGTCTTGTCAAAAACTGTTCAGAATATCTCCTTAGTTGTCATGGAGCTGGAAAAACTTCTGAATGCAAATGGCGAAGAATCAGCTGTTATAACCCCACCAGAACCTGAGGGATACCCAAGGGGTAAGTAAAGTCTATGTTATGATGTATGAAGTTAGTTTGATTGAAGAGACAGGTCCTTAAAGGCGTCTCTCAATGTTATGTAAATCGTTGCATGACATATGCTGGCTGTATGGGAAGTTGCTATGACCAGAACTCAACACGTTTTACCATTATTTATGTATTTTAATTTGTGTTTATTTTTTATGAAGATTATGAACGTTTGACATCACGACTATCTTCTCGCTAAACGTTAGATATTCTGGTTATTTGGGTCACCTCTATAATTATACGTACATAGAATTATTCTGTTTTCATAACGCCAATCCCCTTGTATGTTGACCTTATGCTTGTGGGATTTGCATTTTCATTAAGTACTTAGAAAAGCAAAATAGTATTCAATGGCTAAATGTCTTCAACATCGTATATAAAAGTTGAACGGTTTTGATTTAAACACTGGTTAACTGATATGTTTATTTCCTTGGCGACCAGACATATGAGCAAATAAACGACGCGACACTGGTTACCACGCGATGTCTACAGCTAATCACGGAAACCTTTTTCCATTAAAGTTACTATTAACGAATTTCTGTCGAAATATGTCGAAAAATTATATCTTAATCTTGACTCAAAAGGTCCGGATTTCTTACGCCAAAATCAGGCGATAATTGTTATTCCCATTTCGAATATGCACTTAACCTAAGCCCACATCCTCAGTCTGACATCCGTTATGAACACACTGCGGTACTACTGTCTTTGACTCATTCATTAATCCGGGTCTCTCGGTGCTATAAAAGCTCTCTCATTCTAAACCTTCTATCAGGGTGCGAAATATCGCTCCACAAGTTGAAAATGAATGACGTTTCGTTTTGCTTTTTTTAGACACAAACAAATGGAATGCATATACAGCAAAACCCATCCATGTCTGTAAATTGCATACAATGTCAGGATGTTGTGTTGCCACATATGTATACGAGTCGGCTAATCGTTTTTCAATTGCGTCATTATGTTGTTGTTTAGATATATATATGATTTATGTTTCTAGTGCCATTTTCTTAAAGAACTTGGTGGATAGCCTAATTTTATTTAGAGGTGTCTATCACCCACATCGGCTAGCGAATATGGCGGCAAACTCAAATCAAATAGTTTGCTCTGGGTTACCGCTGGATGTTATTATCCCCGACTCCCCGTATGTTCTCAGACATTCGTCAAACAAACATACTGGGAAGCGTCCTTCCATTCTGTTATATCGTCCGTCTAGTTGTAGTATTCTATTTATTCTTCCACGTTTTGAGTGAGGAAATTAATTTGGCTGCATATCAAGAAAGTCAGTCTTGCCGCTGACACGGACTTCAGTGGTTATCACTACCAAATGTCTGATAGATCATTAGAAATCTTTACAAAAACACAACGTCTCACATGTTGAAGCATTTAACCCCCTTTCCGCGAAAAGTTTAATAAGTCAGCCATGGTGTTTATAAACCGTTATTCTTACCTTATTCTTAATGTTTGTTTCTTTTGTCTCGTGCAGACGAAAGGTGTGCTGTCATAATATACAGTGTAATTCACAAGCTCCTGTGCTGTATTGCTAAATGTGTGTTTATTAAGTGTATGTCTAGTTTTTCTGTTGCAAACAAAAATATGATATACTCTGTAGAAATTTGAGCCCTAAGTTAAAGAACAGGTGCCTTTAACAACAATGCTTCTCGAGGAAGCGATGTGTAGTATGACGATTAACTCAAATTAAACACCAACAAAAAATAAAAAGCATCAGTAGACCTAGTAAATAAGTTTACATTTTGCTCCCTATAATACCACACTACTATTTCTAACCTTCAGATTTATTCGCGAGTTTGTATTGTATTATATTAAGCAGAATTTAAAAATATTGTACTTTAAATATTAAAAATCTGATAGAACAATCTTGCCGTTTAAGAACAACAAAACAGGAAAGGGCATGGTGGTCAAGACGAAACCCCTTCCTTTATCAGATCTCTCAAATAACGACCAGAACTCGTAGTTTAACTTCTTTAATCTTGGTTATTTCTACTTCTTAGTAATAGTACTATTTCCTGGTTTGGGTTGTTTTGATCTGTACCTGAGTATAATACTATTGGTGTGTGCTACGTAGTTTAATCACATTCTGTGCCATGTAAATTGTGCTTTTTTTTCTCTCGAAATGTGTAAAGGTAACCGTAAGAGATCGATATACAAATCTTTGTTTAATACTAGTCGATACAATTTTGTCTAGGAATTGAGAATTCGTCTGTTTTAATAAGTTGATATACCTATGCCGGTGTAATAGCATGCGAATCAGGAACTATTCATATCTGGTCAACAGTCTCATACAAGTGACGGTCAACAATGCGTATACATTCATTTTATCAGCGAAGTGAAATGTCATTCAAGCATAAATATCAATCTTTATCCTTTCTCACAGAGAAGTGTCCTAAAATGTTTGTTATAGCTGCTATTGAGGGTACAATATCCATTCATTCCACACTGTTGGGCTAATCTCATAACCCACATATGATGCTTTAACCTATTAAACCTGGCAGTGTGAGGTCCATGAATGGGGTCCTATTATCAAGACATCTTTGTTAAAACCCCTCGATAAGGCTGATGGACGCTACAGGTGGGTATTAATCCATAGGTGACCATTGTGCTTGACTATTGACATTGACACGCCTTGACAGCGACCCACCGCAGATTGAGGCCTTAATGCTCCGAAAGAAGACTCTATTCATATCACACTGGATTACCGGTACAGGTAAAAATTATATTGAGCTGTTATCCCATTCACGAGTTTACATTCAGCGCTATCAGCCTTATCTTCCAGTAACAAGACAACTGATTTACGAAAAGGACTGTTATATTTTGAAATATTACTATGTCACTTTTATAAATGGTTATTCTAATGTTTCGGTTGTATTTTGAAACAAAATCCAACTCGCGCTTTAGTCAACATGATATAGTACATTTATAGGATCTTCTAAACTGATTCCAAGTATTAACATTATGCAAATAAACACATCATAGGTATATAAATAGAAACAATCGGCTGACATCCTACATGTGGATTTGTTTAGGTTTACAACACACTTAAGGTCATTTCACCCATCGTACTGCGAGCGAAATGGCTGAATGAAACCATGTACTCTGTACTCACTGACAACCAACAAAAACAAGACACGAGAAACGCAGCCGAACTCGTCACAATAGTTCGTCTCTCGCTGCAACTTCACTGTTAAAACACCAGGGCAACAGGAGGTTCATTAAAAGCCCCTATGATAAATTGACTCATAGTGCCCTTTCTAATCAAGGCATAATTTAAAAACAATCTCACGGAAATAGACGGTTATTAGGCCTATATGTGCTATCGTTTAATCTAAAAATTCAAGTCGCGGGACACAAAGCAACAATATTGCTGTTCATAGCAACTTCTGGCTTATTATCTGTGATTCTGTCATAATAAGCCAGAAGTTGTTATGAACAGTAATGCTGTTGCTTTGTGTCCCGAGACTTGAATCTTTAGATTTTAACGATCAGCCTATTGTGTCATTGAAAGCGAGACTGTAAAATACTAATATGACTTTTCTACCGAACCGTTATCATAAGTCATTCTATTCTTATTAAGAGCGTAATATCTGTATACTCAAGTGCCGAAAATGTACCAAAAAATCCAGATAAAAAAATATATAAAATATAATATATTTCGACTTCCGTCCGGTTCCTGGTTTGTTTTCTGGCTAGTATCGGCACTGTTGAACACGTCTTAACGGAAATCAACTGTCTATAGTCATTGTGTTTTAGAGTGGCTCAAATTAACCTTCTACCAGTCAGTCAGCCAGTTAAACAAGCTAAACACAAACGAACAATCAATCAATCAATCATAATTATACACAGTGTTAATCACAGTTAACACCCACCAACTTGTCTTCTGTCGACATGCAAAACTTACACATTAAATATTGCTACAAACAGTCAAGTAATGTTTTTCCCCAGTTTCCTTCCCCTTAGTGGACATCATAACTTCGTAAATGAAATACAAATAAAAGTGTTTTTTATCGACAAACTATCTAAATGTACCAACTTTGAACACATACAGGTAAAGTAAATCTTTAGCTATTCATTCAGAATCACCCAACAGTCAAACCGTGGTTGGAATTTCCTTCACCTAAAGACACCTGAAAATTTGTTTCTCTCCGGCAATGTTATCTTTCTCAGCTTTCTTCTATCGACAAACGAGTTGTTTCTATAAATAGAAATTTTGATTTATTTTCCGTCCTGAGTGTTAAGAATCCTGGTGTGAGTTATCGGAGTGTTTTGTTGGGGCGTCGACAGGGCGTTAGTGCCTCTTACATCCCCAGTACGTCTGACTGGTCTCCCGTCTCAGCCAAACACTCCAACATACGGAACCCTAACATAAGATCTCCGACTAGTTTGAATACTTTTGAGTTTCAGTCGGTATCTTGAGGAGTGGGTTCAGTATGTATTGTGATACATTGTTAGTCGTTTGTGTATAGCTAAAGACGAACACGGAGTCAGTTAACCAAAAATATGTGAAGGCTACTGTGAAATATCAATCATATATAGTTTATAATGTGCTACTCTCCTGAATGTAGGTTATACTCCGTGTCATATTGGTCCGAATCAAAAGTTCAAAACCAATGATCACTTAGTACTTACTCAGGGTCATATTGTCTGAACTGAAATCAGTTACCATTTGTACCACTCAGGGTCATATTGTCCGAATCCGAATCCGTTATCATTTTGTGTATACTCAGGGTCATATTGTCCGAACCGAAATCAGTTTCCAATTAGTGTATACTCAGGGTCATATTGTCCGAACTGAAATCAGTTACCATTTTGTGTATACTCAGGATAATATTGTCCGAACTATAGTGAGTTACCATTTTGTGTGTATACCCAGGGTCATATTGTCCGAACCGAAATCAGTTTCCATTTAGTGTATACTCAGGGTCATATTATCCGAACTGAAATCAGTAACCATTTAGTGTATAATCAGCGTCATATTGTGCGAACCAAAATCAGTTTCCATTTAGTGTATATACTCAGGGTCATATTATCCGAACTGAAATCAGTAACCATTTAGTGTATAATCAGGGTCATATTGTCCGAACTGAAATCAGTAACCATTTAGTGTATAATCAGTGTCATATTGTCCGAACTGAAATCAGTTACCATTTAGTGTATAGTCAGCGTCCGAACCAAAATCAGTTACTATTTAGTTTTTGCTTTCTCTGGAAAACGACTAGTTTGATTACACGACTCGAATGGTGGAAGAATCAAGAGAATGGGTGGGGTTAACTTGTATGCGTGGGCATTTTACATCATAAAACATACTTTTATACCTCTTTAATTTTCCTTGGGCATTTCACTTTGACTTCATTGCGACCATCTGCTTGTATAAAATTCCTTCTCTAGAACTTTCCATATGAATGATCAAATTAAGGTTATAATTTGTAAACATTGTCTGGAATGCCGTCTTAGTGGACTATTTATCCTGACCTATAATTTATCCCCTGTGTAACGAGCTGTTGCATTTGTCCCTTGAGGTAATAGATAAATCGGTGTGTGAATGGGCGGAGAGTTTGGAAATTATTGTATGGGACTGACGGGCTGATAAGAGATATAAGCTATGTCACGTGGGCAGACCCAGGACCGTAATCGGTCTAAGTGGAAGGTTCAAAGGTCGGGGATCTTAAAACTGCCCTTTGACACGACTCCTGACATTTGCTCCACAGTATATACACAGACCAATTGTTGAGCTACTTATCGAGACTGAACCATTGAATACGATGGGGATATCAACGACCATTTCCTGGCGCTAGCAGGCCCAAGACAATGTTGATAACTACGCCCAGATCTTTCAGTCAGATAAACTTGGAAGCTTTGTGAAAAATAGGCCGAGGAACATGTTTATAAAGCCGCGACAACACGTCAATTTGTCTGGAAAAACACGCAACCTTTTATCCATCTAGAATTGATAGAATAAACGATTGTATACAACCTTGTATTGAGTTAAGGACACGTAAACAAGTTGTTAGACTATAGGTACACGATTCGCTACCATTGATAACGTCACGTCTATACCAAGGTCTCCATATTTTATCAATGGAATCTTTAAGTATGGTTATAAAATTGAACTATAAACGCATCCTTCTCCCTTAATTAATTGGAATGTTGAAGTGTGTGTGCTTTACAGCAGCGGGGAGACAACATTCTTCCACGGACAGCACTTTTTGTCAATTATTCTAAGTAGAGCTAGCACCAAGGATAGATTGTCGACCAACTGGGCTCTTTGATGTTGTTATGAAATACGGGGGTCATTTCCTTAAGGAATTGGAAAAGGCCAATAAATCCTAAACAACATGAAATACTGGCGATATAGTGACTGCTGCTGCTTGTCAACACTCATCGAGTCAATATTCACTCGTTACACTATAAATATTGATATTTAGCCTTACTTTGGTATTGATTTAATTGACAGTATCTGGAACATAAGAGTTATTGCATTGATATTTATTCATACATTGAGTAGGTTTATTGACCTATTTTGCACTGAGAAGGGTTTTATTCAATTATTGCCGCTTTGAATTAGGCAGTACAAGGCATTCTTTAACCTAGCTCCCTTGTATATTTTAGGTGTGGCTAGGTCTACAGTAGACTACTGAGTAGGATCTCTGTGGACTTTGATGCGAGCAAACTGCAGACGTATGATGTTTCCTGATTCGCGATATATCCGGGAACAATTTCTGATTTGGCTGTCGCGTTTTTGTTTTGTGGATTGTAACAATCCGCCTTTAAAGCACCGACCAATCTGACAGCGATATAAACGTTTGCTGCGGTGCTTGTTATTTCTGTCTATTTTATTGGTTGCACATGTTACTCGGAAGTAAACCACATTTAGCAATGCGGAGTTAAGGAAAACAAAAAGGAACTAGCATTTGTCAGTCCATATGAACACGTTCGGTGTGCCAGAAAACGTAGAAATACCTGGGGTTTGAGTTGTTTCAATTATATATCCATAGTTTTGTTTATAAAGCATCCAGCTTGAGAAATATCATCTCCATGTTGAATGGTACCCATCTGGGGAAAATGTTATACACTGAAGATGACAGCGAGTGTCAATAAACACCGTCTAGTCAAGGCTATTACATTTCTCAAGACAAGGTGTTGATTAAAGAAAGTTTTCGTGCCAAGTTTAGCACCAGGAATAGAGAATCTTGGTCTATTGGGATCCGCTTCAAACACAACTTCTTTCTTATTTGCAAGTATTATCTTTCATGATTGTAGCTGTTCAAACTGACAAGATCTGAAAGTGAATGAAGCTGAAAAAAATTTGTTAAAAGACATAGTAGGCACGTGTCCAAGCTGGCTTGTTGGTTTAATGACCAATTTCCGCTTTCAAATATTACCCGTTGTTTAATTGTAAAAAAAAACGAGTCAGAAATCCGGTTACTAAACTCTCGCCAACTAGGTGAACTCTGTACCAAGGTGCTCTGTTGTGTGTGCCCATAAATTCGTGTGACTCCGCTGTCATCCCAATGTCGACGTCGAATTAATTTATTTGTAAATCAATGTAAGGGTTTTGGGTTCGATTTAATGTTTGAAATATATTTAAAAATTAACCTATCAGAAAACCAACTGCCCGATAACCGGGCCATTTGACGGCCATTTTCTTTATGAAACATTTATGATGCACTCTTACCAGTCATGGTTGAAGTTCACGTGAGACTACGTTGACGTTAACCAGTTCACACATCTGAACTGTGAGCAATTTGGTGACACCAGTTATCACGAGGTGAAGGGAACATGTACTTTGTGACTCGTATAGGCCATTCGAACCATGAGCATGTCCACCGTTAGACGCATGTCATTTTAAAATATCATTAGTGTTTCCTTCATGGCGTCACTTTTATTCAAGTCACTCTTATAGCAAATAAATCTTTGTATTTCATACACTGTCATTTTGAATTGATTCACGATACTTATGCTTGTTTTACATCAGTTAAATAAGTTGATATTGTGGTAGTAAACGTACAATGGTTATGGGCAAACATATATATTGAACAAATGAAGAGAGAAACAATTTGCATGCCTCCACATATATATGTTTATACTAGTTTTTCTATTACGCTATAAGATTGATATTTTGTAACCACTTTTCTTCCGCGTCCAGAAACATCGTTGAATGAGCACCTGTAAGACAATGAACTCATTAAGGAAAATCAGAACAATGAATAAGAGAGATGTTCACAAAGTCACAACTGATGTCGTTAATGCGTCAATAAGAATAAACTGATGCAGCTAACCGCCACTTAGTGAAAAGTGACGTAGTTAATCGTCATTCAGTCAAAGTTGATTTCGTAAACCGTCACTCAGTGAAAACTGATTTCGTTAACCGTTACTTAGCGAAAGCTAGTGCCGTAAACCGCCAAAGAGTAAAGGATGGTGTCGTTAACCTGGACTTAGCTGGTATCTCGTGAATCTGACACTTCACGGGTTAATATGCGACCCGCCATGAGGGCCTGATAGAAATACAGCTGAGCTGTTAAATGAAATGGCCACCAAATGGCCCAGATATAGTTGAGCTGTTTGTCTGATAAGCCACTTTGGAAAATATGTCGAACATTAAATCCAATTCAAAACGTATTAATTTAATTGCAAACAAAGTGGCAGTAAATACATTCTTGCAGAGGGACTGAATGTTGTTAAATTTCACCAAATAAATCTAAAATCAATTTATTTGTAGATAAAAACATGGGTTTCTGGTCGATTTAGTATTTGAAATATTTTAAAAGAACTTTTTCAAAAACCCAGGTCATTTGGCAACCAATGTTTTGTTAAACCTTTCACCTCTAATATTGTTAGAATATTATTGCCAGACCCTTGTGGTGAGTCTTAAGTAACCGTGAGAAGCGTCTTGTTTCCAAAGACATCACCTACATGTAAAAGTCAAAGCTGATGTAATTAACCGTTAAAGTGTCAAAGCTGATGTAATTAACCGTAAAAATGTCAAAGTGGATGTAATTAACCGTAAAAATGTCAAAGCTGACGTAATTAACCGTAAAAATATCAAAGCTGACGTAATTAACCGTAAAAAAAAGCTGATGTTACTTACTCAAAGTTAATTTGTTAACGGTTACCAAGAGCAAGTTTATGTCATGGTTAAATATTAGTAGTCACAGCTTAGTGTTAGAGAGCTACAGTTACTTCTTTACCAAAACATAGCACCATACCCGTGTCACACTTTGACATCAATTTACCTCTCAATTTAGCTTTGTATGAGGCAATGTTGATCTTGTCAAGATGAGACGTTATGCGCAAGTGACGTTAACTCTGTAATGTAAAAAAATGTCAAACGTTAAAATATATGGACAAATAAATTATTCCAGGTTAAATGCCACGTGCTAAGAACTTTGCTTCTTCTGGTGTGCTTTAATTTGAAGTCAAGTGAAAACAACACTTGCCCGTGCCGCTTCTACTACACACAGTCTTCAACACTGCCACAAGGACTTGGTCTTTGTTCATCAAAGGCAAACTAGTGTTTCCTATTAGTACTTAACATTAAACTATCTGAGAATCGTTCAAAAGTGTCTTGGAGTCCGGAGATCGTGTGGGCGAGAAGTGCTGATGAGAAATGATTCTGCTCAGTTACGTTTACCACCCGTCGACTTCAACGGTACATTGGCCTACCTGTGTCTTCAAGGCACTTTTCTTGGACTATTGAACAATCAACGGCTGGTTAAACGAACTCAGATCTACATATCAACACAAACGTACAATCCAGGTCTTTAGTCTCTTAATAATTTATTTTAAACTATTTTCACTTACAAAATGTCGTATACATACACCAGAAAAACAGCCACAAAACCGAATCTGACAGATGAAGCTTTTGCCGTATGGTGATTGGTGAAAAACATAGATTATAGATATATTTGATCTTAAAATGACTTATCCATGCTGCAATGGTCAGATTATTCAGGATATATATTTCTAACCACATTGGGCACAAGGATGTAGGTTAATTAAAATTGATGAATCATCTGATTTTCTGGATAACTCATAGAGACAAGTGTCGAATCGATCGTAAAACATGTAGCTAACACAATCCACATATCTTGTACGTTACCTTTGGTATTTTGTTTAATGCAAACTTTCTTGAGCATCATGTGGCTGCGGCAGGTCTTCAGATAAAAGTTACATTGGTTAAGATGTTGAAACAAACTGCTTCCAGCAAGGCACCTTCGGGTTCAGGTGCCAAACTACGACAGATCTCAGTTACATTATCTATAACAAGATTATGGAGAGGTTAAATATTACGAAAACAATCCCATATCCTATTGAATCTTGCATCTCCACACCAACGTTATCTAACTCACCTGCTAACACTTGGACAGTATTGGGAAAGTGCATAAATGGTCGGATTCTTTGTGAAAGACAAAACATAAGTTCACCTGAGAGCGACTCCACATTTTGCCGTTTGTCTTACTCATTTATTACCACATCTCTCTCCCTCGACATCTGTTTACAATGTTTGTCTGAAACCCACGCAGAACAACAGCTCCTGGCGCTTCTCGGAGTAGCAAGAGTCGTCAACAAACCTTACCAACGTGCGCCAATGATATATTTTCATTCCTGACTTCTCCATCTCTGCTTCTGTTCACGTAGGCTTAAACACTGGCTTTCTAACTAACAAAAACGAAATCCGAAATTGGATTATTTGAGAGCATTTGGAAGCGATTCTATGAGAAAAGGTATCCTCAACCAACTTATTCTACTTAGCCATCTGTTCATCTTTCATGGGTGGCTGTTTAACAAGACATTCAAACGAGTTTCGCCTAACATGCAACACCTAACTATTTAACTCTTGGTTTGTTACCGATGCATATTATTACAGGCGAAGAGCTAGTAACTGCTCCATTGCTGTTTTATTGTCCATAAAGAAAAGGTAAATGGACACCCTGTGTAAATTTAAACCCTGCTGGCAAAGTATAATGTCTGAACCGTTTAAAGATCTGGCACATTAAGCTTTTAATGCTTACTGAGAGATCTGCCATGTTTATCTTCCGGAATAGTTGTTAATGGCTTAAAACGGAAGCAAAATGTGAGAAAAAAGCAAATAAAAAATTGTTGGATTTTTTTAGACTAAATAACGGCTAAAACGTCGTTTTACTGCAGCCATCTTCCACCCAACCCCTGGCCGAATCTCCATCCCATTCCCACCCCATCCACATCTTCACCCCATCCACACCCCCACCATAGCAATTAGGACTTCTTTAGGCTTGCAACTGATGGTTAACCCAGCGCTATTTTCATACTATTTTACCAAAATTCCCAAATTGGAAAGCTGTTGTTTTCTTCAACTTATACTTAAACTGACCATACAAATAACTGCACAGGTATACGTGTACTTACCACCATCCTAGTCCGTTATCCAGCTGTTAGTACCATTGGAGAAAGCTAAGAATCTGATTTAATGGTCCGTAGAAGAGCTGATTCTTCAAAGTAATGTGGTGGTTTTAATTGAATATACTTCACTGAAGAGGCTACATGTTATGGCTAGGGGTCGTTTTTGTATCATTCACTTTGATGTTCAACCGCCAGGGAAGCTGTGTCCATAAAACCATGCGATATCAATTGAGTGAGTGGTAAAACATAATTACTGGTAACACGGGCTTTGGTTGTAAAATCTTCCGAGTTACATTTGTTTCTGTATAGATGTATCTAGAAGCGCAATGCGTTACGAGCTTCATCGTGATTCATCTCATTTGCTTTACTACTCGCAGTATCGCCGAACTAAGTTGAAGTAATAAATCAATTAAGATGAGATATTATTTATTAGCATTGCCCCTCGCGTGTTGGTGCTTTGAAGGGGGCGGGGGGG